>PVIW01011429.1:0-28813 GCA_004026585.1 Noctilio leporinus | reverse complement strand
TCAGGCAGGGCTCTATTTTAAGGTATAGTTTTATCATACATTTTTGTATACCTATACAATGTTTCCCTGTGCTTGGTTTTAGCTTTAGAGTATCATCCCATATAAAGTCTTCTGATTTTACTCTATTCACTCAACACTATTTTTCCTGTGCGTCAGGGGCTCCTGCCTGCTGTGAACCCATAATTTACTTGTCCATTCTTCACTTAATGGACATTAGAGTTTTTTTTGTTTGTTTGTATTTTTGCTATCAGATAGTTATTACAAACTTCTCTTGGACCTCCCACTTGGTGGATATGCTCATTTCTCCTTAAGCAATATCTAGGAATGGAGATGTTGAGTATAAGGGACTCAAATCTTCAACTGCAAATTTCAGAATCATACCAAACTATTCCACAGAGGGTGCTGCTTTGCATGCACACCAGCAGTGTATATTTTGCTAATTCCCATCCTCACCTATAATCATCTTTAGTTTTATCCATTTAAGGGTATAAAATAGAATCTCAATGTTGCCTTTTTCCCACTCTTTAGATAAGAACTGGCTTTTCATCAGGTAAGTAGGGTCAAAAGATATAGGAAGAAAATTTAGAGTTATTGTCATTATAAATCTATGCTGGATAGAGACTGAGCAGGATGCAGTGATAAAGAGAAGGGATGTGATGGATAGGGAGAGAGTGGGAATGAAGGCCACGGTCAAGCTGAAAGAAGAGATGGCAGCAGAGGCCCCTGGACATGTGAGCTGGAGTCGAGGATGCTGGTCCCAGCGCAGTCCTAATTAGTCTTTCCCTCATTACTGATGAGGTTGAGCATCTTTCCATAACAAAGTAACTGCAAAATTACTGAAGCAATAGAAGAATCTCAAAGGAAAAGACCAACATACTATTGCTTAATGACTATTTTTTAAAGGCAATGTTTCTATACAATTTTTTTAATAAAAGGAAAAACGATTAGGGAAATCTCAGAGTGGGGGTAATCTCAAAATCTACGTTGGACTAACAGCTGATGCAAATTAACAAAAGTCCCCATTCAGAAATGTGCCATTGGCAGAGGACAAATCCAAACAGAGGAGATCCAGGGCAGCCCAGGGATGGTGGCAAAGGGTAACTCTACTCAGAGGCTGGTAAGATCCACAGCATGTCTGCTGTGTCCCCAAGCAGTGAGAGCAGCTCCCAGTGCTATGGTGGTGTCAGGACCCATCCAAACAAGGCTAGAGGAAAAGCTGGCTTCATGGTCCAGGTCAAGAGTATAAAACTTCCTTGTAATTTCTTCATTCAATTAATAAATATTGACTGTGCCAAGTGCTAGAGATAAAGTGATGTCCCCATCCTCCCGGATTTATCCGACTAGAGGGAGACAGGTACATAGACACTGACGTCACAGATGATCAGGGATGACATGGGGGTATCCCAAAGATGGCTGGAAGCCCAGAACACTCACCTTACCCCATCCTGGGGGACCACGGAGGGCTTCCTGGAGGATGAGATACCTTACTTGAGACCTGACTGATGTATGAAATTATTTGTGAGGAGGAAGTTGAGAGGAAGAGGGGTACTTCCAAAATAGGGGAAAGCAAGTAGGGTGAGAGGGAGTCTGGAGTGTTCTAGACAGCATAATCCAACAGAAACATAAGGCGAGCTACAAATGTAATTCTGAATTTTCTAATAGCCACATTAAAAAAAGAGCTTAATTTTAATAATATATTTTATTTAATTTGATATATCCAAAATATTACCATATTAACACATGATCAATATAAAAATTGAGATTTTTACATTCTTTTTTGTAGTAGTCTTTGAAATCTGATGGGTACGTCACACATAAAGTACATCTCAATTCACACTAGCCACATTTCAAGTGTTCCATAAGCATGTGTGACTCGTGGCCACCATACTGAACAGCACTGCAAGACCCTGGATGATCAAAACATGAGCATCACTTGGGAACCTATTTGAAATGCAGAATCTCAGGCCCCTCCCCAGCCCCACTGACTCAGAATCTGCATTTTCACAAGACCCCAGGGGATGTGTATGCATATTTGTTTGAAAAACAAAACCAGGTTCAGTTCTGCCTAAAACACTTCTGTGGCTTCCTATTGCCCCATGATAAACACCCAGCTATTGACCTTGGTGTTCATTCATTCATTCATTCATCACTGTTACTGAGCACCTACTTATGGAGTGCTAGGCCCTGCACTGGGTAATGCTGGGGACACTGGAGGGATGAAGAAAGACCCAATAATACCTGCCTTCATGAAGCTCCCAGGCAATTAATTAATAGGTAAGTACCCAAATCCCTGTTTCACTCTGACCATGATAAACATAAAGCAAAGTGTGTGAGGAGTGTTACAGGTGCTGCCCTGGTTTTGAGTGGAGAGGGCTCCCTGAAAATAACCCAAATACGGTGAGAGAACATGATCAGGGCAAAAAGCCAAGAGCAGATTACATGTCCCGCTGCAGGGGAGGGGCCTGCCAAGCAGCACTGGCCTGTCCTTGGTCACTCAGAAAGATCCCTTTCAGGCTTCAGAGCGACGAGCATAAATGCCTAGAGGATACGGTTCCCAGAACAAGCCAGGGACAGAGCCAGGTGATGGTATCACACACCGTGCACAGATCTGTCTGCATTTGGAAAAGCAGGGGAGAGAGAGCAGAGGATCAGGAAGGTAGTCAATTTGCCGGCAGGCGGAGGACATGGGGTAAGGAACTGTAGGTTCCCTTTTTTTGAAAGAAAATGCCTTTTAATAAAACATGTGATTTGCATGAAAATAACTGAGCAGGGAGAAAAATGTGCAGGATATGGATGGAACAAGAATAACCATATGCTGCTAGGTAACTGCTGACGCTGGGTGATAAGGACATGGGCTTTCATTAGACTTTTTCTCTCTGCCTTTTTGTAGGTTTGAAGTTTTCCCTAAAATAAATGAATAAATACATACATAAATAAATAAAGTGTTTTTCTTTACAATTAATTGGAGATGTTGAAAGAAGGTTTTCAGCAGCTGGAGAAGTAAGTCCTTCTTCTGAAAAGAAACTCCAATGTCAGAAATGTGAACATGTCCTTGAAGGATGGAATCCAGGCACAGACAACAGAACCACAACCAGGACTCTTCGGTTCCAGTCCTTACAGGGCTGCTTACTAGCTATGGAACCTGAAGCTCTTGATTTAAACTCTAAAATGCCTCCCACAGACACACTGGAATAAGAACAGCAGCTGCCTCCTAAGGCCTGTGCGAGGATTACTGAATTAATCCGTGGAAAGGACTTAGAACGGGCCTAGCTTAAAGAAGGTGCCAGGTGAACACTGGCAGTTATCATCAAAGCACATGCTAGTCAGATTTAAACCCATAAAACATCTCAAAGTAGATGCTATCCCAACAGTCGCTGACATCACAGAAGACAAGCTTTCTCCCACTGTCAGATTATTTGACTAACCTTCCTCTCCCTGCACCAAATCCTTTTATAGAATTCACACTAGACAAATTACATAAATCATGGTGATAATTGTGGAAATCCATGGTTGAAAAGTCCCTCAGTTGTAGTGACTCAAAAGGAAGCTTACAAGCACTCCTTAAAAGTGCATTCTAGCCCTGGCTGGTGTGGCTCAGGGGATTGAGCACTGGCCTGTGAACCCAGGGGTCGCTGGTTCGATTCCCAGCCAAGGCACGTACCCAGGTCTTCAGCCAGGTCTTCAGCCAGGTCCATAAGCTGGAGGCAGGTGAAAGGTAACCATACATTGATGTTTCTCTCCCTTTCTTCCTCCCTCCCTTCCCCTCTCTCTAAAAATAATGAATAAACTCTTAAAAAAAAAAAACAAAAAAAAAAAACTAAAGATAATTTTTAAAAATCAAGGCAGGTGAAAGGCAACAATACATTGATGTCTCTCTCCTTCTCTGTCTCTATCCCTTCTCTCTAAAAATAATAAAATCTTTAAAGAGAAATCAATCAATAGTTTTTTTTTAAAAAGTGCATTCTGGCAGTTTTATACCCAGCACTGTTACAGCATACAGAGAAATACACCTCTATTTTCTTCTTGCTGCTATAGAATTTTAAAAATACAATGATTCCTAAAATTTTTTCTCCTTAAATACAATGTGATGTTTTTCTATTTTTTTCTCTTAAGATTTCATTCATTATTTTTAGAGAGAGGGTAAGTGAGAGAGGCAAAGAGGGAAAGAGACATCAACGTGTAGTTGCCTTTCACCTGCCTCCAGCTACGGACCTGGCTGGAGACCTGGCTTGCAACCTGGTTATGTGCCCTGGCTGGGAATCGAACCAGCAACCTTTGGGTTCACAGGCTGGTGCCTACCCACTGAACCTACCAGCCAGGGCTTGATTTTTTTAATTAAAAAATTTTTCCTTCAACAGCTATGGTGCTATGTTAGTATTCAATGAAAACATGTTTGCTGCAAAAATTGTTTTAAATTAAAGCACCCCCCATCCCACTATCAACTTCCAACACTCAGCAGTAACCACAGGTGACACCGTATTCACCATCCTCACAGTCGATAAGAGGATGTCTGGGACCGTTTCAAAATAATGAATGGGAAGAAAGTGGGAGTGGGTCACAGACTGAGCAGGACTGGCTCAGGCTGAAGACTGTTGGGGTTGGGTGAAGATCTAGGCACAGGCCCGGATAGTGCACTGGCCATGTTCAAGGAAACAGAAGTTGTGTGTCTGGAGCCTAGGCACTCAGCTGAGGAGACATGCCAAGGTGATGGGGCCAAATCACACCAAGCCTTCACTGCTAGGAGGAGTTAGAACCTTATTCTAAGGACACTGGAGAAACATGGAAAGCCCTGAAGCAGGCGGACACAATCAGATTTTGTGTTTCACAACTAACCTCTCACTTCCAGGTGGGGTGGGAGGCCAGAGGCTGTGGAGGAGGCCAGGCAGAAACAAGACGGGACAAGACATAGTTGGACAAAGATAGGGCCATGAGGCGAGAAGGGGGCAGATGGGAGACCTCCAGGAGTCCGAGTTGATGGGTTGGACTGGGGGTAGCGATGGGGAAGGAGGTGTCAAAGATGAAGCCCGGTGCTATCTGAGAGCATGAGGTAACCCCTGAGATACAGATGGAGAGGAGTACGTTTGCAATTTGGGACACAGTATGTTAGGGACCCAGGGATCATCTAGGGCTGAGGGGAGCGCTAGGTGGGGAAGTGGTGGCTATAGTGAGGCCTCAGGGCCCAGGGAAGAGGCAGGGGCGCAGGCAGAGTAGGAGTCACCAGCACAGAGAGCAAACAAACCATGAAAGATAAGATGGCTGGTGGGGGTGGGGGGGAATCAAGACAACCTCCCCCAGATTTAAAGGATCGTTGAAAACAGGAACTTCTTACAAAGAAGCAAGATGTAGGCGAACATTTGGGGGGCAGCAGCATTGGAGAAACCAAAGGGAAATTTTTTTTTTCTAGAAGGGAATGGTCAACACTGCTAAATTTTGACAAAATGGTCAATAAGATGAGCCCTAAAAAGTGCTGACTGAACCAGGTGTCTCATTAGCAGAGAAAGAAGCTACAAAGAAAGCAAGGAGAGAAGGTAAGAATGAACCTTCTGGGGCTGGATCAGAGTCAGAAATATCAGTATGGGCCCATGTTTATTTTTATACACGAGTATCTGTATCTATATATACACACACAGAAATGCAGGTATGTGTGTATAGCTGGGTTTATACACATACTGTATATTTCCTAGTTCTGTTGGCTGAGAGAGACTAGAAACAGTGACATTCCAGTAGCAATGACCATACCTAGTGCCCAGACTTTGGTTTCTAATACTTTTCTCCAATAAAAGGACCCGGGCTCCCTGGAGAATTGGCTGATTCCAGGGCTGGGGCAAGGAAAATGCAAGATAAGCCTGGAGCATCTTACAATGTCAGAGTGAGGAGGTGCTCAGGAAAAACAATAATGTCCTAGCTGGTGTGGCTCAGTGGAATGAGTGTCGGCCTGCAAACTGAAAGGTCACTGGTTCAAGTCCCAGTTAGGGCACAAGCCTGGGGTGCCTTCCACCGGGTCCCCCACCGGGGGTATGTGAGAGGCAATCAATCAATGTATTTCTCACACATTGATGTTTCTCTCCCTCTCAGTTCTCCCTCCCTTCCCCATTCTCTAAAAATAAATAAACAAAATCTTCAAACAATAAATTAGAAGAAGTAAATAACACAGGAGCCAAAACAGGAATAATTGGAGTGAAAAAATTAATCACAATAATACTGGATTATATCCAAAGAATAAAATAGTCATGAGTCCATACTGATATAGATTGTACAAAAAAATAAACGAGGTAGAAGAGACAAATCTACCTATAGAAGAATCCCAAATAATAAATGTAGAAGAAATGAGGGAAGTAGGAAACCAACACTAGAACACCACAGTAAGAAATGATGCAGGCAAGATCCACAATGAATGCGCAAACTTGTGGGTGGAACTCTGAGGAGAAACAGGTCATCTGCATACCCTCAAAGTACCTTCCCATATTTATTCATTCCTGTGGTACTTTTAACATGTGAAGACAAATTCTTTGATATTTTTCCCTACAGAAACCGGAGTTTAATTTCCTTCCTTTGACTGTGGACTGGATTTCGCAGACTTGCTTCTTCTAACAAACAAAAGAAAGGGAACACAATAACATTTTGGTTGAGAAACCTGGTAGACACCACATTAATGTAGTGATCCAGGTTAATATCACCTGAGTGATATTCTTCCCCAAACCTCTAATCCCAGTCAAACTATGAGAAAAAAAGTATTAGACAAACCGAGACTGAGGGGCATTCTACAAAATACCTGACTAGTATCCCTCAAAACTGTCAAGGTCATGAAAGATAAGGAAAGACCAAGAAACCGTCACAGGTTGGAGGAGACCAAGGAGACATGACGAATAAATGCAACATGGTATCCCGGACTGAATCCTGGAACAGAAAAAGAACATTAGTAGAAAGACAGGTGGGTTATGAATGAAGTCTGGAGTTTAGTTAGAATACTAATCAACATTAATTTCCTATGTTTGAAAAATGTACCATAAACATGTAAAATGTTAACTTTAGGGGAAGCTGGGTGTAGGGTAAATGGGAAGTCTCTTGTACTATGTTTACAACTTCCCTGTAAATATAAAATTATTAAATAAAAAAATTTTTTTAAGTACCTACTCACTTGGCTACAAGTAGTCATCTGCAGAGTCCCTAACTCCCTTCATCTGACTCTTCAGATCTCATTTCATGTGTTCTCTACTCCAGGAAGTTCTTCCTGATACCCGCCTCCAATACACCAACTGTCAGAAACATTTTGTGACTATTTGAGGTGCCCAGTCCACACAGCCCTTCCCAGCAGACAGGCATCTCTGCAAGAACCGCTCCTCCCTGCTCCAGCTACAGCAGGTTGATCAAAGACCAACACCCACCCCAGCAACCTGATTCCTGTCTAGGGAATTTCGAATGTGGACAGAGAAGCTGTGGGACACTGCACCTGGAGTCAGGGCCAGGGTGACCCAGAACCAGCCCAGCTGCCTGCAAACTAAGGAAGCACCAGATGCAGAGATGAGAACACAGGGTCCAGGGGCAGCAGGAAAGCAGGGTCATTGCCCCATGCTCTCAATCTAACCTGTTCTCATGAGGATGTCCATTTCTTTCTGTCATCACCTACAGCCAATTCTCTCTTGGTTCTGTCTTCAAAATGTATGCGGCTGCCTGTTCACCACTGCCCCTGCCCTCTTCCATGCCAAACATCATCTCTCACCTAGACCATGGCCGCAACCTCTTCCTGAGTCTCCATGCGTACTCCCAGCCCTCCGTTTCCATCTATACTTCCTACCTTAGTGACCTCATCCCAGGCCTTCATACTATGAAAATGCATATGACTCCAATTTATATCTCCAGCCCAGATCTCACCTCTGAATGCCAGATTCCTATATCCTACTGCTTGCTCAGCAAGTCCACTGGGATGCTTCACGTACCTGAATTCACAGCCTCCTTAGTTCTCCCCACCTGGCCTGCCTTCCTTCTGCTTGAGCTAAAACTCTCAAAAGTCGCTGGCTCTGTTTTCTCACCCCACACGTATACCCCGAATCCTGGCCACTCTCCTTTCAAACTACATCCAAAACTCCGACCACGTCTCCCTTCCTTCACTACTGCTGCTGGGCTAAGCCACCACTGTCTCTGGTTGGGTCAGTGCAGCCGCCTCCTCACTCAGTCCTGCTTCCACCCTGGTGTCCACCACACACAGCCACAGAAATCTCATCAACATGTTATATTACATCGCTCTTCATTCGAGATGTTCTGATTTTTTCCCATTTCACTGAGGATCAATTTCAAGTCCTTACCACAGCCCATCGAGCTCTGCATGCTTCACTAATAATAATTTTAATCCCTGCCATTGGTTAGGTGCATGTCACCCTTGAACAATGTGGGCTTAAAGGTGCCAATCTCCCTCACACTCGAAAACCTGCATGACTACAGTTGGTCTTCTGCATAGGCGGACTCCCAACTGCGGGAGTGACCCTTGAACAACTCAGGTTTGAGCTGTGTGGGTTAACTGGGAAATAATCTGCCTATAAGTGCACCTGCACAGTTCAAACCCATATTATCCAAGGATCGGCTGTACAGACACTGTAATCCTCACACTAATCCTGGAAGACAGATTTGCATAATGGATTAATAACATTACCACACAGTGTAACTGTGAGGATTAAATGAATTAATACATTAAAAATGGTAAAATCTAAAAAAAAAACAAAAAACAAAAAAAAACCCACATTAGTTTGTTTCAGTAAGCTCTTGCTGGGTAACAAATCATCCCAAAACACAGTGGCTTAAAATAGCAACCATTTATTTGCTCATGATTCTGTAATTTCAGCAAGGCTCAGAGGGTGATGTGAGTCGGATGGCTCATCTCTACTTCACATGGTGTCAGCTGGGAGCTGGGCTAGATGGCATCACTCATGTCTCACACATGTGCTAAAATAGTGGAACAGCTAGGGCTGGCTTGGCCTCTTTTCACATCTCCCTCCAGCAGGGTAGCTGAATTTCTTTATACAGAAGCCCAGGGCTCCAAGAAAGTGAAAGGAGAAACTTCCTGGCCTCCTAAAGCCACCCACCCCCAATCCTCCAGTACTGATCTCCATTGGTCAAAACAAGTCACAGGTCTGCCCAGATTGAAGAGGAGACTTCACTTCCTGATTGAAGAAACAGCAAAGAATGTGTGGCCTTCATTAGCAGCAGGCATTTTAATCTCATGGTAACAAACAGCTTTACCATTGATCTCTACTTTAATCCTTAATCCCATAGTCAATTCTCTATATAAGAGCATAACTGATCATGCCTTCTTCCACTGTTTTAATTTTTTAAGTTGATTTCTAGAGAGGGAAAATAAAACATTGATTTGTTGCTCCACTTATTTATGCATTCATTGGTTGATTTTTAAAAAGATTTTATTTATTATTCTTAGAGAGAGGCAGAGAGGGAGAGAGACATCAATATATGGTTGCCTTTCACCTGTCTCCAGGACCTCGCTGGAGACCTGGCTTACAACCTGGTTACGTGCCCTGGCTGAGGAATCAAACCATAGACCTTTGGGTTCGCAGGCTGGCACCAGGGGTCATTGGTTGATTCTTATATGTGCCCTGATCAAGGATCGAACCCTCAACCTTGGCATATCGGGATGATGCTCTAACTGAGCTACCCAGCCAGGGCCGATCTACATGACCTGACCCCTAACTGCCTCTCAGCCTCTAGTTTCTATCACACACACACACACACACACACACACACACACACACTTACTTAATGGAGTTAATGTCTACTCCTTCACCTCAAACGTGCTCTTACATCACTTTCAGCTTTTCTGTCATTTCACATCTGTGTGATAAACTGTCAGATGAACTCCCACCCCTGAGACTGAGCAATTTGGGGGCAGGCAAACCACTGTGTTCTCGGTTGTGTTCCCAATACTAAGCAAAAGCTAAGGCAAGATGAAAATGCATGCCAAATGTCTGAGACTTCAGAAAATTTTAAGGCAGACCCTTAAAGTTCTGTGGAAAGGGGATTGGCAATCTCTAGGATGCTGGGATCAGGATCTGTGCTCTGAAATTATCCACCCATCCAGTCATTCAAAAATGAATTACTGAATCCCTACTATGTACCAAGAACTCTCCTAAGTGTTGGAGATGAAGCACAAAGTAGACAGAAGCCCCTGCCTCACAAGCATATAGTCTGGTGGAGATGGGGAAGGGGCAGACAAGCAACATAAATAAATTATATAGTGTGTTAAATAGTGATTTGATTAATGTTAAGTAAAAGTTCAAGGGAAGTTAACCTATGAATGCTAGTGGTACAGTTCTAGAAGGGTGGTCAGGGAGATCTCAAGGAGAAGGTGATATCTGAATAAAGACAGCTAGGAGGTGAAGGTGAGCTTTAATTATCTGGGTAAGTTTTCCAGGTTAAATCCAAAGGCTCTGAGGCCAGTGTGGCTGGAGCAGAGTGAGCAAGGAGAGATGGATAGATGATATCAGACCAGTAGCATCAACAGGTCATGCAGGGCCTAACAGGTCATGAAGAAAAGTTTGGCATTTACTCTCTGTGAGATGGAGGCCCAGAAGGATACAGAGCAGGAGATGAATGCTGGTGTTCACAGCATCTCCCCAATAGACTGTGGGGAGCAGGGAGTCCACTGAGGAGGCTGTCATGATAATCTAGGCAAGCGATGAGTGTGGACAGGACCAGGGTGATAGCACTGGAGGAGGGAAGAAATGGTCAGGTTCTGAATATACTTTGAAAGAACTTGCTGATGGACCAGAAATGTGTATAAGACAAAGGGGAAGCTCAAGAGAAATTCCAAAACTTTTGGTCTGGGTAACCACAGGATGGAGGTGGCGTTTACTGAGAAGAGCCTGGGAAAGACAAATTTTTGGGGGAAAAAACCCATGAGTTCAATTTGGCCAAGATGACTCTTAAGCTATCTCTTGATATCCAAGAAGAGATATCATGTAGGCAGTTAGTCTGCAGGTCACAGGGGAGGTTCTGGGCTGGAAACAGGAATTTGAGATACACATTTCCATGCTTATCCATTCCAAATTCCTTATAGAACCCACATGATCTGGCCTGCTGATGACTCAAGGCTCATCTTTGACCTGGCTAAGTCAATGGTTCACACGTGCGCACACACGCACACAAAACCTAGGCCCTCTACTTCCTAGCTATGTGATCTTGGGTAAATTACTTAACTTTCTCTGCCCTCAGTGTCCTCATCAGCAAAAGAGAGATCATAATAGTATTGACCTCCTAGGACTATTCATTCGTAAAAGATTTTTGTAAATTAGGCATCTAAAATATGCTAGAGATATTCCTTTCCCATCTCTCTCTACAGTCCGTAAGCCATACATACAAGCCTGTCAACTCAACCTTCTGGCCATGACTCCAACCCACACCCTTCCTCCCCTCCCAACCAATACCCTTTTACCTGGTTCATCTCCAACGTTTCATGCCTAACAGCATCCTGCCATAAAGCCTACCCTGGGCTCTCAGATCCAAGTCTTTCCCATCAATCTTGCCAGATGGCAAAAAACTAGGCCTTCCCTCTTAAACATCCTCCCGTGACTCCTCATTGCTTTGAGGACAAAGTCCAAAATCCCTAAATAGCCAACAAAATTTTCCACGGCTTACTTCATACGTAATTTTCAGTAAGATCACCAACACCAGGCTGCGTCACTCATGGCTGCCTTTGTGCAAGCCATTCTAACATACCACCAAGCGCCCTTCTGTCTTCAGGTTGCAGCTCGAGCGGCTCCTCCTCCTGAGAAGGTTCCCTACCTGTGCTTCGTCTGGGTTCCCTTGCGTTTAACGTTGCCACCATTAGCGAACGCACGCAGGTCGGTAACCGAGAACTGCCCTCTCTCCCCTACCGACCCGGTCTTTTCCGCGAGCTGGGCCAGACGCAGCAGTGATACGTCGCGCAATGGAGCCTGCGCCCTCAGCACCTACTTCCAGCTCTTTAACCGCGAACGCCGTACCTGCACGCTCTCCGCGAAAAGCCGGCGCTCACCTACCCCAGACCTCTAAAGAAATCAACACTTGCACACAGAACAGCCAAAACCACCCATCCGCGCGCGATCTGCTCCACAGCCTGCCTCAAACATCCGGGGCCCATCCGCGTGATGGTTGATTGGCTGCCTGACGCCCCGCCCCTAACACGTGAGCGAAAAGAACTCTGTTCTTTGTAGTTCCCTGCAGAAAAGTGGTAAGATTTCTAACTAGCGCTCCATTTCCCCGGAGGCGCCGCGCTCCAGTGGTGGAAGACGCCATTCTTTGAATCAAGCGGCTCTTGATGGCCATTTGGGAGACAAGTTTCCCAACTGCCAGGGAGCCTGGCCCACTTACCTGGAACCCTGGGGATACTTTCATTTTTTTGTTTTTTGGCCTGAGAATCTCTGAACACCTTGCTCCGCGAATTGTTCCAAAGTGTGAGACCAGCCGTGAGGAAAGAGGAGCGGAAAGTTGGTATCTACTGCCTGCCGGCCTGCCATTCCCCAGATGGCACCAGTAAATCTTATTACACATACTCGGCACCCACTGGATGCTAGCCTGGCAAATGGAACTACTCCTGCGCAGTCTATGGAAACCCTGGCTAATGAGGGCAGAAACTGTTGTTTCCTGGAAACAGGCAAGAGCTGGGCTTTTAAAGGTCTCAAGTTTACCCTGGAAAAGGTATATCTGGGTTAGGATACTATCCAGGATCGATCTAGGATTCCTTAGGCTCAGACCTCCTGTAGCCCTATGTCTGCACCAATAGCCATAATTTTCCCAGGGTAATATCCCACAAGACAAAGGCTCTTCCAGCATCCCCACCCCAAACACTATTCCAACCCATGCCTCTGCGGGCTGGGTGACAGCAGCCAGGGCCCTGCAAACGCTCAGGCGGGCATGTGAGAAAGCTCTTTACTGGGGGTACAGCAAGGAGGAGCCAAGGCCATCTCCCCCTACCTACCCCCACCCTTTCCTAGGGCCCCAGGGTGAGAAGGGACTCCTCTGCCACTGGGCCACCACTGTCTTTGGTACAATAAATAGAAAACAAGGGGGAGAGAGGGGGCCAAGGGTGCAGTCCTTTGTGGGCAGGGTATGCTTCAACCCCTCTCCTTGACCCCTGCCCCAGGCCCCAATCAGTGCAGGCCTCACCCACCCCAGCTGGGTAGCAGCAATTCCAGTCAAGGGGAGAGGTGAGGATGGGAGCCCAGGGCCCCCAGATGGGGGGGGTATGGCTTCAGGAGGGGCCCCAGGGAAGGGGCAGGGTCATGAACTGGCTGCCGTGCTCTGGGGTACACCACGGAGGCCCAAGCGAGGCCCCAGAGCGGCAGGGTCATCAGGGGGTGGGAGGGGTGGACGACCTCCTGTCATCCGAGTCCGGAGGGCTGAGGCAGCTGGATGCTGGGGGGCAGGTGCTGGGTGGAGCGGGGAGTAGTCCGGAGGGCCGCCCACCAGGCTCACATCCATCAGCTCCGGGGGTGGTGGTGAGGTTGGTGATGGAGGACGGCCAAGGCATCGGGGTGGAGGGGGTAACTGGGCCCCTGCTCCTGGCTGTGATGAGGCAGAGGAAGGGGCCTGATGTGTCTTATGGGGCACATCACCCCCTGCCCAGGGGCGCATCGGCTGGGAGGGTGGGACCTAAAGGAGCAAAAAACAGTGGATGATGGAGACCCAGGTCCTGGAGTCCCAGATACCCTGCCACCCACCTCCAAAGGCCTCAAGGACCCAGTACCTGGGGGCTGTTCATCTCACAGTCAGTGATGGGGGGCCCAGGGCCCCCACAATATCGGTTGCTGTAGCGGTAGGTACGGTTGTCACTGGAGGAGCCGCTGGAGCCTCCTAGAAGTGCCAAGGGAAGACAGAAGAGGCCATGGATAAGGAGGTGTGGTGGCTAAGTCTGGGCCAGGCCTAGGTTTGGGTTCTGTGTTCATTTGAAGAATCAGGCCCAATTTTAAGGTTAGGGGTCAGAGTTTAATTGTGTTGGGAGTCAGAGCCAGTTAAAGGTCTCAGTGCAAGCTCAGTTTCAGAAATCAGGTCAGGGCCAGCTGGAACTCTCCTGCCCTAACCTCTGGAGTTCAGGATCATACAGTTTCAAAGCTCTATGTGAAGGCCAATGACAAGGTCCCCAGGGTCAGGCCAAACCAGGCTATTCCCACCCCTGCCCTATCCTATCGGGCACTAAGCACCCACCAGAGCTGGAGATGGAGCTGGCGGTGCTGGAGGAGGGGCAGGTGTCGAGGGGCGCGGGCGAGGTGGAGGCACTGCTGCCTGCCGGGCCCGTGTTGGTGGCCTCATCAGCCGTGCGGCGGAAGAAGCCATGCTGCAGAGCCCCCAGAGGGCTGATGCGGGCGGCGGGCTCATATTCCAGCATGCGCAGCACCAGGTCCTGGAAGCGGAGGTAGTCGGCGGGGCTGTGGCCCGGCTCCCCCGCCCGCCGGCCCCCGGGCCCGCCCGTCTGCACGCCCAGCACCTCCTGCAGCCGCCGTGTCCCGGGGCCCTGGTAATCCTGGCAGGGAGGGGGTGGGAGGGGGGGCAAGAGAGTGGCCGTCAGTGGGCAGGAGGGGCAGGGAGACACACACGGGGAAACAGAGGCACAAGAGAGAAAGTGGAAAAAGAGAAGCTAGGAAGAGTTGTGGGATGGGTAGGAGAGGTAGGGTGGATTGGGGAGGAAGGAAAAGACAGACAAAAGGGAAAGGAAGGAAGGGAAAGACACCAGGGAGAGGAAGCAGGGTGAAAAGGAGCCCCAAGTGTGAGAGGGTGAGGGGCCACCAGGGTGGAAGGAGCGGCAAGGGGCAAGGGCCGCACCTTCCTGAGTTCCTTTGTCCTTCGTAGGGTCCAGCCACCCCCAGGCAGCCGATCAAAGTACTTGCGAGCCTTGGGTGCCTGGTCTAGCATGGGTGCTGGTGGGATGCCCAGCACCTCCACAATCCGGTTCATCTGGTCCACCTGTAAGCATGTTGGCAGTCAGGGTCATCAGGCCAGCCAGGCCACCCCCCAACCCAGCACACCCCCTCCTCAGGAGCACACCTCATTGGAGCCGCTGAAAAGGGGCTCTCCGGTGTGCATCTCCACCAGAATGCAGCCCAGGGACCACATGTCAATGGCCAGGTCATAGGGCGTGCCTAGGAGCACCTCAGGTGACCGGTAGAAGCGGCTCTGGATGTACTGGTAAATCTGAGGGAGGAGAGAGGGCAAGTTACAGGTTCAAGTCTCCCCTACTGGTGCCGCCGACAACCCCAAAGCTAGGACAAGCCTCCTATTCCTAAAACTGGCAATGGGGATACAAACCCTGGTGTTATCAGCACCAACTTCACAGGAGCCATTACCTCCACTTTATTCATCAGCCTCCGGAGTCTACTGGCCTAGTCTCATCTGGGCCTTTCTTAGTCACTAGTCAAGAGATCAGCAGTCTGCAAACCCAGGCCCTTCCCACCATCCCAATACAGTTCCCTTTCATGCCACCACCATCACCACCTCAAGTGACTGCTTATAGGAACCTGGAAAGCTGGACCACCCTTTCTGCTTCCATCCCCAACTTCAAGAGCACAGGGTAAACAAAACTTAGCCAAGTGCCACGTAGTCAACCCAATTTCTCAGGCCCACATCTGGCAGCCTCAACACTGGGCCCTGCCCTCAGGCTTCACTCTTCCCTGTTCTACTGGGCAGTATGCATACCTTGTGACCCTCTCCTTTGGCCCCTTCACCTACTGGCACCCCACCCTTCATACCCACCAACACCCCAACACCCTGTCCTAAGTAAGCACTAACCCTCAGACATCAGCCACTTCATGATGCACCCCCACAACCCTTTCCCAACCTATCATAGCTCCTTATTCTTTGGCCACCAGTTGACCTCACCCTACCTGCCTCCTGCTCTCCCAGTCACACCCACACCCACACCCACACCACTAGTCCAGCCCCTGGAGCCAGACCAAGTCTTACCCTCTGGCCAAGCTGACAGGAGCTGCCAAAGTCCACAATCTTGATGGCACTGCGCTTGGGGTTGCAAAGCAAGATGTTCTCCGGCTTGAGGTCGCAGTGAATGATGCTAAGCTCGGGCGTGGCCAGGAAAAGCAGTGCTGTGCAGAGCTGCTGCGCCAGCTTCCGCGTCAGGTTCAGCGAAACGCCGCGGAAGTGTGTGTTGCGCAGGAGGTCATACAGGTTGTAAGAAAGCAGCTCAAACACCAGGCACAGATGGTTCCGAAACATGAAGTGCCGCTTCAGGTGCACTGCAGAAAATGGGACCAACATGGACCAATGGAAAAAAAATTGAAGCTCAGAGACGGACAGTGGTGGCCTGGGGTACACCGTAACCAAGGAGAGAGAGACTGGAAGCTGATCTCTGTCTCTGCTCCTCGGGTACTTGCCAAAGCATAGTGTGCCCTGACCAGTTGATCGTCAGGATGTTTTATGTTTTTATATAGTCTGTAGCCTAAAACACACCAAGAAAAACACTAATTTTTTTGATTAAGAAAAGTGAATTCGTTTCAAGTCTCTTGTCAAGCTGTCAGTTAAACCAAAGAAGTTTCCATTTGGTGCTGACAGGTCTTTGCCACCATTTAATATTTTACAAAAGATTTTATTTATTAATTTTTAGAGAGGGAAAGGGAGGGAGAAAGAAGAACAGAAACACTGATGTAAAAGGAAACATTGATTGGTTGCTTCTCCCTTGCCCCCAGTTGGGAACCTGGCCCCACAACCCAGGCATGTACCCTGACCAGGAACTGAACCAGGAACCTTTTGAATTGCAGAATGGCGCCCAACCTACTAAGCTACATTTAATTTTATAACATTGTTTTAGTCCCAGTTTCTGTGGGGGGGAGGGGAGGCAAAGGATGCTCATTTTCTATTTATTCTAAGATTTACATTTAAAGAAACATACTCTAAATCCTCTTGCTTTTTCTATGAGCAATTGGTACGGCAAGAGGAAAAAGATTGGCAGAGATGTTAACAGTAAAGGCTCTGGAATCTACTGCCTGGTCAAATTATAGCTCTACTGAGTAAAAACTATGATCATAGGCAAGTGCTATCACCTGAATGCCTAGTTTAGTCATCTCTAACGATGCCCTTTTTCATAGGGCTATGGTGACGCGTACATGAGCTAATTTACGTAAAGTGGTTACAACAGAGCTTGACCCTTAGCACCCAATAAACTCGGACCAGCATTATCTTGAAAATAAGACAAAAATCATGAAAATGGCAAAATCATCACTGATGTTAGGGAATTACAGACCAGACCCTGCTCTGAGGACACCAACCCCAGTCCTATAGTAGGGATGACCCATCATCCCTCAGTGGCTCACACTGCCTCAAGCCTCACCTATGTAGTACTTCATCTCTGTGTCATGTTGGTTCATCAGCTCCAGCAGCCGCAGTTCAATCTGGGCCTGGTTCAGAAAGGCCTTTTTGTTCTTGATGATTTTGATGGCCACCAGCTCCTGGGTCTGATGATCATAGGCTTTCACCACCTATAAAGGCAGGGTATGTCACAAAGTGAGGGATTTGGGGGTGGGGGGTTGAGACACAGCCAGGCACCACTGTTTTCCCTCCAGCCAAGGGGGCTCACCAACATCACTATCAATATTACTAACAGTATTTCAAAACTGAGTGATCACCAACTGTCATGTGTAAACAATGGACATGAAATAATACAACAACCTTACATGGTGAGTCCTATTAATTGCAGTTTATTTTATAGAAAACTGAGGCACAGGGAAACTAAGAGTAGGCCAGGATGCATGGCCACTGAACCACTGACTATGTGAATCAGTATCATGGAAGCCCATGTCCCCCAACCTCTGGATCAGGATGCAGTAGAGAGAGTCCTGTACCTGGCCAAAGGAGCCTTTGCCAATGAGGGAGTCAATCTCATAACGCTCCAGCCAACGCTCGCCACTGCGCACTATGTAGTCATGGTTGTCATCGTCATAGCCGTGGTTCAGGACCTTCTTCTCCTTCTTGGTACTGGAGTCCTGAGGAGGTGCCTGCTGAGCTCGCCGCTTCTTCTTCGCATAGTAGACCTGCCCAGTCGGCCGGCCAGCCAAGAGACAAAGACTGGTGAGTGAGTGACCTGTGCCAACAGCAGGATCCCTTAAGCACCCAGTCCAGGTCCCCACCCCCTCCACTTACCTCATTGATGTGCTTGTAGGTCTTGATAAGGTCCACAGAGAGCTTACGCAGTGGGGCCGTGGTAGCGTCCCGAAAGGCCAAGGGAAGTCTCCGAGGCAAGAGCCGCACATCAGGCAATACCTGCTGGGCGGGGTGAGCAGTGGGCACTAAAGACAGGCCTTTACTTCCAACCTCAAGTGGTGGTTGGCTTATCATTGCCACATGCATATTTATTTGGTCACTATCTGATAATCCCACTAGAAGAGAAAGCCCCAAGGGGCAGAGGCTTTGTCTTCTTCTTGCTGTGTATCTCCAGAGCCTGGAGCAATGGCTGGCCTATAGTGGATGATCATTAAAGACTGGTAGAGTAAATACACCATGAATTATTTATTTACCCCTGACCTTTCCTCCCACAACTTTATTCCTTTCTGAACCTCAGTGGGAGAAACCATACAAAAAATCTAGGCTCTGCCCCTCCCAACCCATCCCCTGAAACTATCCATCTGGGTATCTATCCCATTTTGCTTTCCCTCATCCCTTGGGGCTTTCCCAAAGCTTACCTCCCACTTAACATCTTTGCCCAGTTATTTCACTCCAAGGGCCCTGGATCTGGATCCAGCACCCTGGACTTTCCTTCCAAGCTCTACATTTCAGACCCTTAACAATCTCTACCTTTGGAGATCTCTACCCTCTACCCCAGGCCCTGCTGGCTCCAAGACCCTTGAGGCTCAACTTTCTTCTCATTTTACCTCCTCCAGATATCTCACTCTGCACTTTTTTTTCTTTTTTTTAATTTTATTGTTGTATTTGCACTTTTTTTTTTCTTAGTAGAATATTTATTGTTTGGTATAATGTGCTGGCATTGTCCTCAACATTTTACATGCATTTCATGAACTGGTTTAATCCTTACAACCCTGTGAGGTAGTATCATTATTAGCTCCATTTTATAGAATAGGAAACTGAAGCATGCAGAACCTAAGTAATTTTACCACGATGCCTGGAGTTGAACTCAGGCCCTCCAAACCCTGACTCTGCCAGCAGCTCCTCCATTATCTTCAACTCCCATGAGGCATTTCATGCCCCTGGGAGACTGTCCTGGGGAATCCATACTACCTTTTGGCCCCAAGATTCTTCTATCTCCATCCCTCCCCTAACCCAGCACCCAGCTGAATGTGTACCTGCGTGTGCTCCTGGGGCCCCGGGAAGCCAGAGAAGGGACCATGGCCCGGTGGAACGGCCATGGTGGGCTCAGAGGGCCGCAGGGGAGCGAGGCCTGGAGCGGGAGCCCGGCCGGGGGGCGCCTCCTCGCATCCTGCACCTCGGCTGCCACCGCCGCTGAGACCTGAGAACAGGCAGAAGGCAGGGAACAACATGGAAGAAGGAGACATGTGGTACAGTACCAGGAAGGAAAGATGTGGACATGAGAGAGAACGCAGGGCTCAAAGGGAGGATGAAAAGGGTGCAAAAGAGCAACAGGTGGGAATGAAGAGTGAGGAAAGGCAGAAATGGTAGGGTTTGGGGGAGGAAAGGCACAGACAGCAGAGTCCCTCAACAAATGATCGCCAAATAAGTGAGGTAGGCGGCACAAAGTGGGGCACATGTGAAAGGGAGTGATAGGGAGTCAGACAGGAATATGGGTCAGGAAAGGACAGAAAGACACCAATAATAGGGGGGCAGGAAGACAAGAAAAGAAAATAGAAACCACAAACAGTACAGGGTAGAGTTCACTTTTCTTCCCATTTCTACTGCCTGCCCTCCTCGGGGTCCCCTCACACAAGATCCTGTGCCCTCCTGAAGTCTTCTCTGAACCTTAGGATCTCACTTGCAAAGAGATCCCTCTGCTTTAAGATCTACCCTTCCAGTAGACCCCCCAATCCAGAGAAATTTAGGAACCCTCTGCCAAACCACATTAGAGTCCTCTGGGTCCTGGCCAAACCAGAGCAAAGACCGCATCAGGGTCCTTGGGGACCTCGCGATCCCACTGTTATCTGAGAACTCCCGCACAGCAGAGCCCTCCCCTTCGGCATCGGCCCGCCAGGGCACACCCTCGCCCCGGACCTCTTCCCGCTACCATTTCCTCCCACAGCAGGGATCACCCCTCAGCAACGTCTGAGCTCTTCCCCATAATATGCCAACGGCCCCTCCCGATCAAGGCCCGCTCCGCCGAGCGCGGGGACGAGGTGTCGCTCCCCACGGTTCAGAGCGCTCGCCATCGTCTCCGCACTGGAGGCGGCCAGCGTCCCCCCAGCCCCCTCTCTCCTGTCACTCCGGTCCGGGTGGATCCACAACTGCGCCCATTCCTAGAAGGCTCCCACATCCAAAGCGCCCGAGTATCGTAGAGTTCTTTCCTCTCAGAGTGTCACACCAAAACCCTCTCTCTGCCCACGGGCCTCCCCTCGTGTCGGTCCCTTCCCCCTGTGCCGAGCCCAGCCGCCCCATGACCCCTCCTCTCTTGCAGCTCGCCCCCCCCCCCAACCTCTCTCCCAGGGACCCTCCCACCCCAGGACAGCCTCTCCCGGGCCCTGCTCCTACCCGGGTCAGGGCTGGCGCTGGGCCCACGGGGGGCTGGGGCGCGGTGCGGCCCCCAGTGCGGTGGGCGAGCAGCCAGCATGGCGGCTGCGAGGAGACGGCCGCCTGTCCCGGCCCGGCCGGCCCGGCAAGCCCCGCGCGGGGAGGGCAAGCGGGACAGGCGGCCGGAGGGTGACAAGAGCAGCCGCCGCGGGGGGAGGGGAGAGAAGGGTCAGTCCGGGGCACCGGGGAAGGGAAAAGCAGGTGGACGGGGGAGGGGCGGGTTAACCCTGTACCACCGGCCCCACCCCGCAAGGCCACCCGGCCCCAGGGACACCGGAGCCCCCCCCCCCCCCCCCCCCCCCCCCCCCCCCCGCCAAAGCAGGCTGGCCTGAACTTGGCAGGCCACACCTGCCATGGCAACAACCATGCCATTGGTCGCTGGGGCCTAGAGCCCAACCAATCACAGCCCAGGGCAGCTGTTGCTAGGCGACAGCGATGCAGCGAGCAGAGTGGAGCCCAAACAAAGGGCGGGAGCCGGGTCCGAGTAACCCTTCCCAGCCACCCGCCCAGGGCAAACTCCTAGGGCTCACCCCCTCCCCGCAATCCCACTGTGAATAGCTAGGCTCAGGCTGAACCTTCTCGCTGCCCCACTTCTCTCCTCCCTCTGCCTCCCTAAGTCTCTCCGGGAAAAGAGCAGGGCGGGTCCCGAACCACCCCTCGCACGAGTGCATCGATCTGCACAGTCCGTAGCCGCCAGCCACTTCGTTACCTGAGAGCGCGAGCAAGGGAACTCAAGGTGCTCGGGAAGCCCGAGCTCAGATCTGCCCACTGGCTGAGGGTATCCTGCGGACGCAGCGAGCCAGGGCCCGATTACCCAGTAATGCAACCAGCAAAATGGCGACCACAACAAACCGCCCCCCCACCCCGCCCCGGGCTCCGCCCACACACCCCCTCAAAGCCGTTCCTGTTCACATGACCTAAAGCAACACAGCGCGCCTGCGCGCTCAAGCGAGCTTACCAGCGCGCGCACGCGCAGTGAGCTGCCAACCCCGCCCAAGCACCGATAGGCGGGTTAGGGCAGCACAAAGGCAGCTCAGAAAGGGGCATGCGCTGTAAAATGGATGAGAATGCCCACCCCCACCACCATGCAGATAAGCAAGGGCCTGGCGTGTACATACATATACACACGCCCTATTGTCAATTTAACAGCAGAAACGGACTGCAAGGAAGGATGAGTCTTTTTAATAGAAAAACACGTGTAACAGTAGCAACACAATTTCTCGCAATCCAGGTGGAGCACTGGACTTCAGTTCTTCACCTTAGGGGGCGGCCTGTGAGAGGAAGGAGATGAGGGGCCTCAGAGCTTGTCACCACTTTAGGAGCACAGCTAACGAGTACTGACCCGTGTGGCTCTGTGCACAGGGTTAGAGATCCGTCCTGAGGGAGTACTGGGCCCCCTGCTCACCTGTATACACCCACGACCACAGCGTGGTCTCTTTCATAGGGCTCTAGAGTCAACTGCTCCTGGGGCTTCATGTTCTCCTGTTGCATCTTTTTCACTTCAGAGGCAAACACGGCCTCGGCAGAGGCTGTGGAGTCAATGCAGTTGGCCTGCAGGGGAGAGAGAATTTGAAGTCTGCAGCAAGGGTTCAGACTATTTAACCTTTCCTGTGCTCTTTAAAACAAAGTTACTCATTTTTATTGGAAACGGCAAAATTCAGGTTTTGGAAATTTTCACTTTGGTCCGGATCTGGAACAGGTAACCTTCAACAGAATTCTATTTATCTAAAAGCCAGTGTTTGAATTTTACACTCAGGGTTTTTCTGTTTTTCTATTTCCTCTTTAATAATAATAATGCAGCTGATATATGAAAACAAATGTAGTAAAAGGCTAACAGAATGGTGAATCTGGTTGAAGAGCACACAGCAGTTATCTGTATTTCAAAATAAAAATTTTTTTAAATGCACCTAGCATTTTTCTAGCATTTATTCTACACCAGGCTCTATTCTAAACACTTCACATATATTGATAAATTTAATCCTTACAGATACCAAAAAATAGAATATTTCTATCTTACGAGTAAAGAAAACAAGGACACAAGTTAACTTGCTCAAAGTCATACAATACAGCAAGTGGAAATTCAAATTCAGACTGCCAGACAGTGATCATGTACTTCACTATGTTCTACTGCCTCTTTAAATCCAAAGCTTCCAGTTTTGCAGACACTTTTCATCATGTGCAACTTGACTTGGGGCAGAGGAAGGCTTATAGGGAGCTGAGTAGGGATAAAGGCCGAGAAAAGACTGACTGGATTGGGTGGTGGTGGTTGGAGGGGTGGGGGTATGATGATGATGATGATGAAGAAAGCTCCCTTGTTTTGATTGGCTGCTTGGCAGTTAATGATAGAGAAGACACTAGCACCCCATTTAGACTCCTCCAATCCCCGCACCTTAATGGAAATCACGAAGTGTCCTCCATTACGTAGGAAGGTATGGGCATTCAGGGCTACAATCCGGGTCTGGTCTGGCTGGGCGACATCAGCAAAGATCACATCTACCATTGCTAGGGAGAATGAAGCGGCAGTTAAAAGCTGGGTCCACTGTACCTTCCCAGGTCCACCTATGGAGTCAGCAGATTCCTGGCAGAGAAGTCTTCCCTGACTCCAGTCTCACTCCCTGCCACTGATCCCCGACCCTCCACTCTGACCCCAAGATGGGTCCAAAGTCCAGTCACAGCATTCATTCCTACCTCTTGTAAAGCATGGTTGCCACCTACTCTGTGGCCAGCCCCAGGCTGGGCACCAGGGACCAAGAGATGAGTCAGACCCAGACCCTGACCTCAAGATACTCCCAGGTCTGGGGTTGGGGGACCAACAGACACATCATCAAAAAGGCAAGTAAAGGTGACCATTTACAGGCAAGGGTGCAAGATTGTCAGATGAAAATAAGTTGTAGGACAAAGGGTATATATAAGTGAATGGAAAAAACACACAAAGGAAAACCAGCAGAATGCAAAACAATATTTTTAAGGCAGTATGATTTTTTAAAAAACTTAAAAATAACGGAAAGATGTGTCATGCAACTGACTTTTTAAAATCAGTAAAAGCAGACATCAAATTGTTCATGTAAGTTACCTCCAAGGGTGTTTTATAAAGCATTCATTTTTATATTTTGCTTCTGGATTTTAAAAGAAAACCCAAGTCATAGATATTCACAATGGGCTCCTCTAGTCCAGGCCATACTTTGTGCTTTCTGGGTCATGATCTCACCAGGTGATGATGAGGACCTCTGAAGGAGGCTTTTATACATGAGCCAGGGGCAGTGTAGAAGCACCATATTTTACAGGGAGGCAGGAAGTAGGGGACAGCCTTGAGAGAGGGGCACAAGATCAGGGGAGAAGCTGGTACTCTGAAGGTGGCAGATATCTGAGACCCTAAGGAAGAACCACTATCTTCACCTGGCTCACCCCACCCTTTTCATTCTTGCAGACTCAAGAGGCCTGCTTACCCATTCCAATACCACCTGAATCAGAGCTCTGGCCTTGTCCAGGAATCCTGGAGTGGCCTGTCCTACCCCCACCTGGGCCAGGCCCTCACCAATGAGCATGCGGTATTTGTGCGGGTGCCGGGCATCTTCAATAACAGGAATAATGTTGGTCCTCTTCTTGGCCAAGTTAATGAGGTCACGGCCAGAGCGGTGGGAGAACTCAACTGCATAGACCAGACCGTCCTAAAATAAATCAAATAATAGTAACAATGATACTAGTTCTCATGTATGGAGCCCTACTTAGGGCCCATACATTGCATGCAGCATCTCTTCAAACTCCCAAATCAAAACCGGACCATTTAAAAACTATTGTTATTTGGCCCTGGCTGGTTGCTCAAGGGATAGGTACCGGCCTGTGAACCCAAAAGATCGCTGGTTCAATTCCTAGCCAGGGCACATAACCAGGCTGCAAGCCAGGTCTCCAGCCAGGTCCGTAGCTGGAGGCAGGTGAAAGGCAACCATACATTGATGTTTCTCTCCCTCTTTGCCTCTCTCCCTCCCCCTCTCTCTGAAAATAATAAATAAAATCTTTAAAATAAATAAATAAAACTATTGTTTTTTTTTGTCCATTTTACAGATGAATAAACTGAGGTCCAGAGACATGCAGTCACTGGCTAAGGGTTATTCACTCCTACTCTGCCTGATTTGAAAAGCCCAGGCCCCCAACCCAGGCTTAAAACCAGGAAGCTAGGGCAGAGAGATGAAGTCTTAACAGCTAAGAGTATTTGTAGTGGGCCAGGCATTAGTCTAAGCACTTTACAGGAATTAAATCGTTTATCTTCACAATAACTCTCTTTTTTCAAAAGGGTAAACTGAGGCTGAGAGAGAGGAAATACCTTGCTGAAAGCCATGTCACTGTTAAATGCCTCTACCACAGCCTCAGGTTTAGTCTCTTGTTATGCAGATGAACTAGGGGTCATAAAGTGAGCAGCACAGGTACCCCCTACACAGGGAGCCTGTACAGCCACACAGAAATCCAGGCCCAGAAACGGAGATCTCCTGTTCTTTCAAGAAAAACCAGAAGATCAGATTTTGGGGACGTAAATTTTTGACAAGGGCAACCAAATCAAGTAGTCCGGTATCTACACACTCAGTTCTGGGCCTAGCTAACAATGGTTACCCTGATGCCCAAGCCCCTTTCCTTCTGGGCCAAGGATTCCGGAGTTAAGCTGAATGAGGTTTTGGATTCAAGTTGCTCCTTTCACTCGCACTCTGAGAGGGAGGGGCCTAGTCATGCAGTACAGGGCAGTGGCCAGCACCTGACCCAGGTGGGCAAAGGAGGTGACCTTACCCCCCCCCCCCCGCCCACCTTCCAACCCCCACACCTCCATCCACTCACCGGGCCTACAATGTCAGAGACATGGGAGACAGTGGTGCCTGAGGCAGCCCCAAGGTAGAGCACCTTGGCGCCTGGCTTGATGTGAATCTGGTCCACGCCTCCCAGGATCGCTGCTGCCAGCTTGGAGCGGAAGGGGTTCCAAGCACGGTACTCAATTTTGTCATCTCCCTCCTGGGACGGAGAGACGGGGATCGAAGTCAGTGCTAGACTCTCCTGCAAGCCCTCACTGCTCTTCACCCTAGGGCCCTCAAAGGGACTCAGTCATTGTGGGTACATAACAGTGACCATGAAGGATGCAGTGTCTGCCCTCTCATGGAAGTTACTGACTTCAGGGAAAGGGCACAGACAAGATCATACTACATAATGGCAAGACCTACGTATTCATTCCACAAGCATTTGCGGTGCCAGCACATACTATGTGCAGACACTATAGCAGAACTGGGAATACACAGTGAACGAGACAAAGACCCCGGCCCTGAAACTATAAGTATGCACTGAATGGACACACACACAACACGGTAGTCAGTGACAGGTGCTAAGGAGAAAAGATTAAGCCAGGAAAGCAGTTATGAAGTACAGGTGGAAATGGCCAGGGAAGAGCCAAGTAGCAGACCTGGAGGAGGTGGGGGGGCCATGCATGTTATCTGGGGGTAAGCTCATTCCAGGCGGCAGGAAAGGCAGCGGAACGGCCCTAAGACAAGAGGGCGCCTGGCCATAAAGAAAATGACACGGAATAGTAGGGCAGGGGGTTGCTGGTGAGGGCTGTTTTCAGCAGAGTGGTGTAAGGTGGCCTTTGAAAAGACAAGGTGACACCTAACCAGAGACGCTGGTGATGAGAGGGAACCAGCCCCACAGAGCTGGGAGGAGAGTCTGCAGGCAGGGAGAATGGCAAGGCAGTGGGCTGAAGGACGCTCAACCAGGGGGACTGTGGGAGGAGGTGAGGTCAGGGAGTGGGAAGCGACACTAGAATGTGCAGGCTCTTCCAGGTCACCCTTGGAACATTAACCTGAAGGCAACAGGTGTCACAGAAGGCATCTGGGGAGAGGAGTGCAAGATCTGAACTCATGATGCCCCGCTGTCCTGGGTAGGACACGTGGTGGAGGCAGGGAGACAGGACTGCTGGTTATAACATCAGCTGGACCCTGGCAGCTTTGAGAGGAGCCCGGGTCTCACCGAAATCGAGACTCTCTTCTCTCCGTAAACTGACTCTCCAGGGACCAGATTCTTGGTGACCAATGCATCTTCCTTTCCTCGACAAATGAAAACACCTGGGTGAAGTGATGAGAGCAGCGGTGAGGACTCCAGGCCACACCCCCACCCCACCCCATCCCACCCCACCCTCAGCAGGTTCCCTGCCTTCCTCACTCACCCTCATGCCGGTGAGGTTCCACCATCACATTTTTCCCCGACTGATTTCCTCTTTTTCCTCCCCGACCACGACCACGGTTGCCACCAGACTGGAACCCACCACCTACAAGGGAGAGATGCGGTGAGAGAGGGAGGCCCCGTATCCCTTCCCTCTCCGCTCCCCAAGCTCAGGGAAAACCTCCTCCATCACATCTCCCCAGTCTCACTCACCTCTTCCTCCTCCGCCTCCTCCTCCTCCTCGCCCACGGCCTCTGAAGCCTCCACCACGACCTCGGCCCCCACCAAAGCCGCCTCGGCCCCCACCAAAGCCGCCTCGGCCTCCACCTCGACCACCACGATCACCAAAGCCCCCTCGGCCACCGAAGCCACCCCCACGGGGGCTGAAACCTGTGGTGGAAACAGAAACAGGAGTTAGAGCACTGAAGCTTAAAAAGTTACTTCTACGACTCACAATTCTACTCAGGAGAGAAAAGGGAAAAACATGCACCAGGAGGCACATCCATGAATGTCCACAGCAGCAGAAAAATCAGGACTAACCCAAATGTCCACTGGCACAATGGACAAGAAAATGGGGAATAGTCTCAATCAAAATGAAAGCAATCTATAGTGACTTGCCAAAGATGGATAAATCTTTGAATCAAAGTGTTACCTGACAAAGCAAGTCCAAGGAAACCACATTCAACATAATATCCTTTTTATAAAGTTCAATAACAGAAAAAATGAAACAATGCTATGCTATGATGGTATGTGCGATAACCCATGTCCTACCCTCACCCCAGAAGAGCAAGAGAAAAATAAAAGCAAAAAATCATGATACTGGGTAATGGGAGGGAGAAATTAAGGGATTAGAATAGGGGAGGGAAACATAGCTGTTCTTGGTTGGATGGTAAATTCATAAAATTCATTCTGTTTTCAATAGTAATTAGCCTGCCGAGCACAAAGTGTGTACGTGTCCACCACAGCAGTAGGTTCCCCAGTCCCTGGAACCATCCTCCTATGTTCCTACACCTGACCTTGTGTCTGGAACAAAAAAGTGTCAGCACCCAAACAGAGGGGAGGTCTGGATGATGTCTTTCCCGCTAATGGGCCTGCTTCCAAGACTGAAGAAGTCTCTACCAACTCAGAAAAAATAAAAGAAGGAAAACACCCACAAATTGTGCTTTATAGATGGGCAACAGTTCATAAGCAGTTGAGTGCTTATCAACAAGATTGAAAGTTTAAGAAAAAAAAAATGCAGAGACTTCATTTTCATTACGTCAGGATAGTCAATGTTCTTCACTTGAGCACAAAATAATGTCTAAAGAGAAGAGAACTCTCCTGGCGCTAACAGATTTCAATATCTGACTTCTAACAGTTTCAAAAGCTCTTCACTAACAATGAGGAAAAAATCACCAATTAGAAAGCAATAGTGGGAAAATCAGTGATTTTAAATGATCTGACTTGATGTAAACTACTCAATAACAAACTTGTTCAAGTTTTTGTAAAGATGTATTATTAGTTACATCCTATGAACGCTTTATGCATCTTAATGGTGTTAAAGATGAACATGTACAACTTTTTAATGGCTAATTTGATTGTTAACAATGAACAGTTTCAAAACTCCTACGCAAAACCAAGAGTCATTAAGAAAACAATCCCGTCCACCAAAAACTTACTCGACCTAATAAGCAAATTTAGCAAAATAGCTGGGTATAAAATCAATATCCAGAAATCAAAAGCATTTTTGTATACCAATAATGAAACAAAAGAAATAGAAGCAAAAAAACAAATCCCATTTACCATAGCAACAAGAAAAATAAAGTACCTAGGAATCAACTTAACCAAGGAGGTAAAAGACCTGTACGCAGAAAACTACAGAACAATGAAGAAAGAAATCAAGGAAGACACAAATAAATGGAAGCATATACCATGTTCGTGGATGGGAAGAATTAACATCATTAAAATG
>PVIW01011428.1:0-38940 GCA_004026585.1 Noctilio leporinus | reverse complement strand
GTACCCTTTGCAACAACATGGATGGAACTGGAGAGTATTATGCTTAGTGAAATAAGCCAGTCAGTGAAGGACAAATATCATATGATCTCACCCATTAGGGGACAATAATGAGCAAAGCTAACAACAAGCAAAACAGAACCAAGTATATGAATACAAGGAATAGGCCTTCAGTGGTCAGGAGGAATGGGGTTGGGGGAAGGGGGGAGGCAGAGGCAAAGAAGGGGAGCAGCTTAGACAAGAACCTAGTATAAAGGAACCATGGACATGGACAACAGGTGGGATTGACTTTGAGGGGAATGGGTGGGTGGGGAGGGGGACAGAGGGGAGCAAAAAGGGGATGGATGTAATACAACAACAACAAAATTAAAAAAAAGAAAAGAAAAAGAATACATCTCTACCAAATCAGCATTGGAAGAAATGCTAAAGAGTCTACTTTAAAAAAAGAAAAAACAGAGACAGAAATGAACACAGGTACAAACTGGGAAAATGGCAATAAATAAGTATCAATCTATAATAACCTTAAATGTAAATGGATTAAATGTGCCAAACAAAAGATATAGGGAAGTTGAATGAATAAGAAAACACGAACCACATATATGCTGTCTTCAAGAGACCCACCACAGAACAAAAGATCGACACAGATTGAAAGTGAAGAGATGGGAAAATATATATGAAGCAAATGGACATGAAAAAAAAGCTGGAGTAACAATATTTATTTCAGACAAAGTAGATTTTACGATGAAAGCCATAAAAAGAGATAAAGAAGGACATTTCATATTACTTAAGGGAATAATCCATCAAGAAGAAGTAACTCTGGTAAATATATGTGCACCCAATGTAGGAGCTCCAAAATATATAAGGAAAATCTTGGAGGACTTCAAGAAGGGTAGAGACAGCAACACACTAATAACAGGGGATTTTAATACCCCACTATCAACAATGGAGAGATCTTCCAAACAAAAAATCACTAAGGATGTTGTGGCATTGAAAATGGCCTAACTGATATATACAGAACCTTTTACCCCAAAGAAGCAAAATACACTTTCTTTTCAAATGCACATGGAACATTCTCTAAGATAGACCACATGGTAGGTCACAATACAAGCCTCCACAATTGCAAGAAAGTTTAAATCATACCAAGCATCTTCTCAGATCACGATGGCTTGAAACTAGAAACCAATTTCAAGGGAAAAAAACAATAATGCTGTAACTCATGGAGACTGAATAACATGCTTTTCAGTAATGAATGGGTTAACAATGAGATGAAAGATGAAACCAAACAGTTCTGGAAACAAATGACAATGAATACACATCAGCCCAAAACCTATGGGACACAGCAAACACAGTCCTCAGAGGGAAATTCATAGCAATACAGGCCTACCTAAAAATTAAAGAAGCTTATACAAACAACCTAACCATAAAGCTGCAAGAACTAGAGGAGCAACAACAACAACAACAAAAACAACTACAAAGACCATGAGCAAGTAGAAGGAAGGAAATCATCAAGATCAGAGCAGAAATAAATAACTTAGAGATGAAAACTACTATTCAAAGAATCAGTAAGTCTAGGAGCTAGTTCTTTGAAAAAATAAACAAAATTGACAAGTCTTTACTCAGACTCATCAAGAGAAAGAGAGGACCCAAATAAGCAGTATCAGACATGACAGAGGAGAAATCACAACTGATACTTCAGAAATACAAAGGATTGTAAGAAATTACTACAAACAACTGTATGAAAAGAAAAATGACAACCTGGATGAAATGGACACATTCCTGGAAATGTATAATCTACCAAAACTGAATCCAGAAGAAGTACAAAGCCGGAATAGGCCAATAACAACTAGTGAAATTAAAGAAGTATTAAAAAATCTCCCAAAGTACAAGAGTCTCAGACCAGATGGCTACACAGGTAAATTCTACCAAACATTTAGAGAAGAACTAACTCCTATCCTTCTCAACCTATTCCAAAAAATCCAAGAAAAGGGAAGACTCCCAAACTCCTTCTCTGAGGCCAGTATTATTCTAATCCCAAAACCAGGTCAAGACACAACTAAGAAGGAAAACTATAAGCCAATATCTCTGATGAACATAAATGCTAAGATTCTCAACAAAATATTGGCCAACCAGATCCAGCAAAACATTAAAAAGATTATACACCATGATCAACTGAGTTCCATCCCAGGGATACAAGGGACGTACAACATTCACAAATCAATAAATGTAGTACATCACATGAAAAGAATTAAAGAAGAAAAAACATATGATGATATCAATAAATGCTGAAAAAGCATTTGATAAAGTACAGCAACCATTTATGATAAAAACACTCGGCAAAATGGGAATAGACAGAGAATACCTCAACATCATAAAGGCCATATATGAGAAACCAACATATATGAAGCCAACATCATACTCAACAGGCAAAAACTTAAAATTTACCCCCTAAGATCAGAAAGACAAAGCTGTCCACTTTCTCCACTTCTGTTCAACATCTTTTTGGAAGTTCTAGCCATAGCTATCATAGAAGAAAAAGGAATCAAAGTATCCAGTATTGGAAAGTAGGATGTCAAACTGTCATTATCTGTAGATTACATGACAGTATACATACAAAAGTTGACAGACTCCACCAAAAACCTACTTGACCTAATAAACAAATTTAGCAAAATAGCAGAATATAAAGTCAATATTTAGAAATCAGACCCTGGCTGGTAGCACAGTGGTTAAGGCACTGGCCTGCAAACCCAAAGGTCACAGGTTCAATTCCCCAGCCAGGGTACATAACCAGGTTGCAAACCAGGTCTCCAGTCAGGTCTGTGGCGGGAGGCAGGTGAAATGCAACCATACATTGATGTCCCTCTCCCTCTCTGCCTCTCTCCCTTCCCCTCTTTCTAAAAATAATGAAATAAAATCTTAAAAAAAAAAAAAAGAAAAAAGAATTCAAAGGCATTTTTGTATACCAATAATGAAACAACAGAGAGAGAAGCTAGAAAATAAATCCCATTTCCCATAGCAACAAGAAAAATAAAGTACTTAGGAATAAACTTAACCAAGGAGGTAAGAGATCTGCACTCAGAAAACTACAGAACATTTCAGAAAGAAATTAAGGAAAATACAAATAGATGGAAGCATATACCATATTCATGGATGGGAAGAACTATCATCATTAAAATGTACATATTACTCAAAGCAATCTATAGATTCAATGCAATCCCAATTAAAATACCAATGACATATTTCACAGAAATAGAAAAAAATATTTCAAAAATTTATATCAAGCCAAAAACACCCATGAATAGCCTCAGCAATCTTAAGAAAGAATAACAAGGTAAGAAGAATTACAATACAGGACATCAAACTATACTACAAGGCTACTGTCATCAAAACAGTCTGGTCTAGCATAAGAATAGACATATAGATCAATGGAACAGAATAGAGAGCCCAGAAATTAACCCAGGACTCTATGGTCAATTAATATTTGACAAAGGGGGAAGGAACATAAAATGGAGTAAAAACAGTCTCTTCAACAAGTGGTGTTGGGAGAACTGGACAGTAACATGCAAAAAAATAAAACTAGACCACCAACTTATACCATACACCAGAGTAAACTCAACATGGATAAAGGACTTAAACATAAGCAGTGCCACCATAAAGGTCCTGGAGAAAAATATAGGCAGTAAACTTTTGGATATCCTATGCAGAAATATGTTTTCTGATACTTCACCAAGGGCAAAGGAAATCAAAGAACAAATAAACAAATAGGACTATATCAAATTGAAAAGTTTCTGTTCAGCTAAAGAAAACAGTAGCAATATTCAAAGGGAACCACCTGTATGGAAAAACATATTTACCAATAATTCCTCAGACAAGGTTTTGATATTCAAAGCATATAAAGAACTTATGCCATTCAACACCGGCGAGACAGATAGCCCAATTAAAAACTGGGCAAATGACCTGAACAGACTGCTCTCTGAGGAGGACATACAAAGGGCCCAAAGGCATAAGAAAGAATGCTCAATATCACTAGCCATCGGATACATGCAAATTAAAACCAAAATAAGGTACCACCTCAAACCTGTTAGAATGGGAATCATCAACAAATCAACAAACAACAAGTGTTGGTGAGGATGTGGGGAAAAGGGAACCCTGGTGCACTGTTGGTGGGAATGCAGGCTGGTGCAGCCACTATGGAGAACATTATGGAGTTTCTTTAAAAATCTAAAAATAGAACTGCCTTTTGATCCAGCAATTCCACTACTAGGAATATACCTGAAGAACCCTGAAACACCAATTTATAAGAACCTATGTACCCCTATGTTCAAAGCAGCACTATTTACAATAGCCAAGTGCTGGAAACAGCCAAAGTGCCCATCAATGGATGAATGGATCAAAAACCTTTGGTATATTTACGCAGTGGAAAACTACACAGCAGAAAGAAAGAAGAAACTCCTACCGTTTGCAACAAGATGGATGGAACTGGAGAGTATTATGCTTAGTGAAATAAGCCAGTCAGTGAAAGACAAATACCGTATGATCTCACTCATTCCACGACAACAATGAGCAAAAGGAACTAACAAGCAGAATAGAACCAGATACATGAAACAAGGAACAGATTTTCAGTGGGCAGGAGGGAGGGGGGTGGGGGGAGGAGAAGGCAAAGAAGGGGAGTTTAGTCAAGGAACTAGCATGGAAGAACCATGGACATGGACAACAATTAGGATTGACTTTTAGGGGGAGAGGGTGGGTGGGGAAGGGGATAGCAGGGAGTAAAAAGGGCATGGATGTAATACAGCAAGAATAAAATTAAATTAAAAAAAAGACATAACCTATTCATTTCCATAGGGGTCTAAAATTACAGTTTTAATAATAAAAATATTTTAATAAAAGCTGATATGTTTGCTTCTAAATTAGAACTATTAATTTTAATGGAAAAATATCAAGATGAACTGAATAAACTTGTATTTCCCCCAACTCTCTTTTTTGCAAAGCATATTTTTATTTATTAAATATGTTTTATTTATTTTGCTATTACAGATGTCCCAATTTTTCCCCCTTTGCCCCCCTCCACCCAGTACCCCATTTCCTCCAGAAATGCCCCCCTTTGTTCATGTCAATAAGCCATGCATATAAGTTCTTTGGCTTTTCCATTTCCTTTATTCTTCTTAAAATCCCCCTGTTTTTTGTTATCACCAATGTGTACTTTTTCCCTTTCTCATCCAGACAATTTACCATTTAATTACTGCCTTCTGTCAGCTTCTAAAATCATATTAATACAAAGTTTTCATTATTTCAAAATGCCTATGTTAATTCATTTGTTTAAAGAATTACTCTTTTAAGTATTATGGATTGTAATTATACCAAATGCATGTAAAAGAACATTTACACACATACATATTTTTACACATACTTGAAGTACATACTGCATTTTGAAGAGTTAATACAAATAAGTTACATATGCCGCTAACATAAAATATTACATGTTAAATGACAGTATTCTAGATATATTGTAGCAAATTAAGCAGCTTTTTTCTTCTTTTATACTCATTTTACTCTGGAATGCTACTTTTGTGAAATATATCACAGAAATGGTATATTTCAGAACTTTTGTGAAAGTTGTCCTAAAGACAGTGCCCAACCAACCCATAGTTAAAAATGAATTTGGTTTTTGAGTCAGATCCTGCCCTACAATAATACAACTCAACTTTATTTTAAGCTAATGGAACTACAACTTACTCTTTTTGGAGTTTTCCATCTTAAATAGTAGACTTATTTATTTATTTATTTATTCCATGCACAGGTCTTACTTCTTTCAATATCCTCTGTTTTTTGCTACACATGTTTTACAAGTTGAAGCTTTCAGAAATAATGGCACTTGCAGTGCTCAGCTGGTCCCCAGTGTAGAAATTATGTCTACTAAGTTGAGGTACAAAATAAAAACCCTAGAATTTAAATACTTTTGTAGAATACTATTATAACTATTTTTTGAATTTGTAGTTGATTTCCTATGTGGTTCTAAACTAACCTCTGAACTATTTAAGTGTCTGTTGAGGTAGAGATTAGGTATGTGCACATTTCAATAATGAAGTTTACTATAGCATTAATTCCTTTTCCCAAGCATCCCCAATTTGGGGGTCTTCATAACTGGAAATGTATATTTCCATGATCTATTTGAAAGGAATCTCATCTAATTTATATGCTAATATGAGAATATATATTGCCTATGTACACAAATTATATAGTTTTGTAGTTTGCAACTTCCATCTAAATTGGTCTTCATTCTCATCATCTTTTCTAACCTAAATATTGACTAATTTCACATCACACCAATGACCAGTTGGTTGCTATTTAAAACATAAATTGCTGAGAGTATTATGCTTAGTGAAATAAGCCAGTCAGTGAAGGACAAATATCATATGATCTCACCCATTATGGGACAATAATGAGCAAAACTAACAATAAGCAAAACAGAACCAAATATATAAATACAATGAATAGGCCTTCAGTGGTCAGGGGGAAAGGGGTTGGGGGGAGGGGGGAGGCAGAGGCAAGAAAGGGGAGCAGCTTAGATAAGAATCTAGTATAAAGGAACCATGGACATGGACAACAGGTGGGATTGACTTTGGGAGGAATGGGTGGGTGGGGAGGGGGACAGAGGGGAAAAAAAGGGGATGGATGTAATACAACAATAAAATTAAAAAAAAAAAGAAAAAAGAAATAAATAAAACATAAATTGCTAACAAATCAGTATATTACACACCCACAAATAAGCACATATTTTGTAACGCTGAATAAGAAAGACAACATGTCTTCTATGTAATATACACCCACATTTTCTTACTTTTTTCTTCTTCCTTAACTGCATTCAAGTTTTCTGAGTTATTGCAAGTAACTTGATCTTCCCATATTGTGAAATACTTCCAATCTAAGAAAACTTAGCCTGCCGTAATGCAGATGCAAGTAAGATACAAAATTATACCTTATTTAGTAAAATCTATTCAACAAGATCATTTTAAAGCACTCATAAGTTAAAGTTGGTTCTTATCCACTCAGCTGTCCTATGTATTTTGATTGGTGCATTTAATCCATTTACCTGTAAGGTTATTATTGAGAGGTACTTACTCATTATCTATTATTTCCTTTGAACCTGTGTTCCTGTCTGTCTCTCTGTTCCTTCATCTTCTTAAAGCAGATGTTTTAGCATCTCTTGCAATGCTGCTTTGGTGAAGTTGTATTCTTTTAGCCTTTTTTTTTTTTTTTTTTTTTGGTCTGGGAAACTCCTTATTTCACCTTCCATTTTGAATGACAGCCTTGCTGAGTAGAGGATTCTTGGTTGCAGTTCTTTGTTTTTCATTGTTTGAAATATTTTTTGCCATTCCATTCTGGTTTGTTGTGTTTCTGTGGAGAAACCAGCTGATAAACTTATTGGAGCTCCCTCGTATGTTATTAACTGTTTCTCTCTTGTTGCTTTTAGGAGTCTTTCCTAGTCTTTGAAATTTGCTATTTTAATTTTGATGTGTCTTGGAATGGTCCTATTTGGGTTCATCTTCATTGAGACTCTCTGTGCTTCCTGAGCTTGCATGGCTTTTTCCTCCCCTCAAGTTAAGGAAGTCTTGTCATCACTTTTTCAAACAGATTTTCTATCCCTTATTCCTCATTTCTCCTTCTGGTATCCCTATGATACAGATGTTATTATGTTTCATGTTGTCCTATAGCTCTCTTAAATCCTCTTCATTCTTTTTCAGTCTTTTTTTCATTTTGTTGCACTGCTTGGAAGTTTTTTTCTACTTTGACTTTCAGCTTGATGATCTGATCCTCTGCTTTCTCTAGCCTGCTTCTGATTCCTTCTACAGTGTTCTTCAACTCAGAAATTATAATCTTCATTTCCTCCTGACTCTTATTAATGGTTTCTAGGTCCTTTTTAATGCTGGTGTAGTTCTCAGCAAGTTTCTTGTTGCTTTCCTGGAGTTCTTTGTAGTTTTCTTTGAGCTTGCTAAGCTCATTGAGCTTCTCTATCATCATTGTTTTGAATTCCATGTCCTATAGTGTGCTTGCCTCTATTTCATTATGCACTTTTCCTAGGGGTTCCTCCTTTCCTTTTGCTGGGAGTTTATTTCTCCCCATTTTAGGTGACTCTTGTTTGTTTCTGTTTCTTGGATTGATTTGCTTTGACTTACTGTCTTAGTGGTGTGACTTTCTGTGGTGTAGAGGTGCACATTTTTTATTTTCTGGCTCTGTGCTTGCTAATGTCAGCTTCTCAGCTCCTGTCCCAGTCTGGGCCTAGTCAGCCAGTTGGAGATTACCAGAAATCCACTGTCTTGGTCTGTCTTCTTTAGCTGTTAATCCAATCAGTCTGTGATCAGTGGTCAGTTCTAGGCATCTCTGGGTGGGGCAGATGGATTCAGGTGTTAATCCAATCAACCTGTGATCTGAGGTGGGGTGGATTAATTCCTAGGGGTGGGACTGCTGCTTCCCCTCAGGCTTCTGCCCTCTGGAGAAGAGTGGTCTGCTGGCTGTATGGGGGATGGGTCTGCACTGGACTCACCAACTGCTCAACTCTCAACTCACTCCCAAAAGCCATTGACCCAAACTTTCCCCAAGAACCTCTAGTCCACTCTGCCCTTTCTCTGCTGCAACCCAGGGTAGGTGGTTGCCACTGTATTTTCGTGCCTGGTCCCTTTAAGAACTCAGTTTCTTTGTCAAGCCAGCTAAACCAGGCAGCTTTCTGCTTTTCACAGCTGTGTTGCTATAGGCTGGGAAGCCCAGTTGGGCATTTAGATCCCACCCTTCTCAGGTGGAACCCCTGGCTACGGAGATGTTTCTCTGTCCCTTCAGCTGCTGCCCCTGGGAGCCCTGCCAGCCCTCTAGTGTCTCCGCACTTTCTACCACTTAGGTTGTGATGAATTGGCCTCTGTTGTGACCACGGTAATAAAGCTTCTCTCCAATTGGTGTTTTATTCCTGATGATTTCTCCCCATTTAAGTTGTAATGCCAGTTCGGTGTTGGGAGGAGATTTGTGTAGTTCCACTTACTCCTCCGCCATCTTGGTTCTCTTGCAAAGCATATTTTTAGTTGAAATATATACTTCTCAGTGGATTGGCACTGGTCTACAAGCCCAAAGGTTGCTGGTCTGATTTCCCAGCCAGGGCACATAATCAGGTTGCAAGCCAGGTCTCCAGCAAGGTCCGTGGCTGGAGAAAGGTGAAAGCCACAGTACATTGATGTTTCTCTCCCTCTCTGCCTCCCTCCCTTCCCCTCTATCTAAAAATAATAAATAAAAATCTTTTAAAAAATTATACTTCCCATTATGTTAAAATATTCAAGTACATCCATCTAGATGACAGAACAAACAGCTGTGAAAATGAGACCTGTAGGTTTATGCAAATTGAAGACTTCTGAATTAATTTTCTTCATAGAACAGGCTGTCAAATTTCTTAAAGTATTTTTGCCCTATTTCTTAATTAGCAATATTGCTAATGTCAGTCATATTAAATTTTCATAATGTAAATGATGTTTCATTGGCAAATATGTGCCATATTTGGCACAATAAAGATACAGGTTTCCTAAAAACAGATATATATATCCTATTATTAAATAAGCAGGATTTTAAAAAGAAACTTATGTAACTAAAATTCCACAAGTCTACATAGCAGATTTCATAATGATTCTATCTATTTGAATAAAGATGCTCAAAAATAAGGTTTTTCTCCTTGACTTCAAATGGAAAGCAGTTTTAGTCAAGAAATGCCTCTATTTTTTACTTTAAAATACTATACCATAGAAATTATTTTTTGTTTGTTTCCTTAATTGACTTTGATTTTTCATTTTACTAAGTTCACAAATTTATTTCCTGCAAATTTTGTTGCCTTTTTTCTATTACAATCATAAATTTCAAAGCTTTGCTCTGATACTTAGAAAGTAAATGTTATTTACAAATAAATATTTATAAAGCTGATTTTACAAGTCATAAACTAAAAATGGTTCTATTATGTAACTTGCATATCTGTTAAGAGTGTATTATCTATATGGACCTATAGATACATACTACTTATTTAATAATATATGCTATCTATATAAGTCTATATATGTATATCTACAATTGTTCAAAACTTTTACCTGTCATGTTTTTGCCATTTTAAAAATATGAGATTAGTTTTGCTTACTGATGTGTTAATTATAAATTAAGATTTTTATATAAAATCATTCATCTACTTACCTATCTCCATTTTTTAAACCAAGAAGCCATTTATTGTATAAAATTTGAAAATATCAAATGGAATAAGGAATAAAATAATTTACTTATAACTCAAACCACAGGTTGTATATAGTTTTGAAAATTTAATTTGGAATTTTAAAATTCTACTATTTTTTTTCCCTAGGCATATGCATGTGTACTTGAAACAAAATTGAATTTAACTGCAATATCTTAAGCTTTAAAAAAAAGTTATCATCATTTATGATACTCATGACTTAACTCATTAGTCATTCTGTAAAAATATAATTTTCATAACTGTATGACACCCTATTTAAAATTTACATAAACATTCCATTATGTTTGAACATCCAAGTTGTTTCAAAATTTTCTCAGTGGCAATTAAGGCTACAAAGAGCATTTTTTGAAGATCAATCTTTGATTGAATTTATAGATACTTTCTAGTGGTAAATTTCTACAAATGCAATTATTAGGGGAAAGAGTAAAAATGCTTTTTAGTGTCTTTATATATCATGAAAAGCTAATTCTCAGTCAAGTTATACAGTGGTTCATTCCCATGTGCAATATATGGAAAAGTTTCCTTTCAGTAGTGTGCATCATTAATGCCTGTCCCCCCAAAATAATGAACAAACCTTCCTCTTTTTATAATTGCCATGGATTATAAATTAAAGGCTCACCTTTTGTTTTAAAATTTATTTATGGTGGTTGATTTTTGCTTGTTTGAAAATCTCAATGTATCATTTTTTAGGCCTAGAAAAGTCTGTGATCATCTAAGATGAAAGACAATATTTTCTTTTTGCTTTCTAAGCAAATGTCTTTGCTCTAAGCAAATGTCTTTGCTTTCATTCATCAGAAAGGTATTTTGGTACATAATATAAGGAACTCTGGTATCCCTAATATTACTTGTTTAATAATAATTAGTCTTTTAATCAATTATAGTAATACTTTTCTTGTCACATTAAAAAATATAGGTTTTTCCATTTGTTTGTATTTTATCCCTAAATCATACTCTTTTAATTATCATAGTTTTATATTTTGTCTTGATTATCACCAGTTTTTGATTATGCTACTTACTGTTTCTTTTTATTTTTTAAATATTTTTTCTTTATTTATTTTTAAAGAGAGAGGAAGGGAGATAGAAAGAGGAGAGAAATACCAATGTGTGGTTGCCTCTCACACATCCCCAAATGGGAATTTGGCCTGCAACTTAGGCATGTGACCCTGACTAGGAATCAAACCAGAAACCCTTTGGTTCATAGGCTGACACTTAGTCCACTGAGTCACACCAGCTAGGGTTAGCTTCTTTTTAAGTAATATGTATGACATGAGAAAAATACTTTCTACAGTTGTTTTGGAGATTACATTATTTATATGTGGATATCTATGTATAGATAGCCATGTCTTTCTCTCTGTATATCTAACTATAAAAAGTTCTTATTGTAGGGGCCTCACATATAAAAAGTACTCTCATATAGTAACTATTACTATAAACATAATAATCTAAGTATGACACACTTTGTAGATTTAATTAGGAACAATAATGGTTATGTTTCTATAGGAACTAGTTTGTTTTTACATAATCATTATTTATCTATTTACATAATTGTATATTTACTGGAAAAAATCAGTTACATTTGTGTATGAACTCCAAAAACATGGATATCCTCATAGTGTGGTTTTATGTTTTGGTCTTGATTTTGCTTCTATTACAATTTTGACTTTGTTTTCCCTTTGGATTCATTCTTTTCAACTTTGTTTAAATATATTTCACCTAGCTACAATTTTTGGGGACACATTATGTTCTTTTGAGATAAGGCATTTCTTTTCATGTATTACTGACTTGGCAGCAATTAAGGCAACTTAAGTCATTTTTGTTATTGAAAAACACAGTAATACATTCTTCCTCATGCACCAAGTTAATGTCCCCTTTTTTATTATGCTGTTTCACAATTTCCCTATTGGCTTTACCTCCTCTTTTCACTCAATTTGAAATAAATTTTCCAAAAAAAGAAAAAGAAAAAGAAAATGTGACATTTGTCTACACTGTTAGTGACAGTCTCTTTTAGTCATTCATATTAATATGCATACTTTATTATCATAATTCTAGAGTTTTTCTTATAGAAATGTATCCATATAGAAATGTATCTGTTAGCTTGAGGTGGGCTTTTTGTTCTTTGCTGCCTTTCTCCTAAAACTATGAATTGAATTAATGGCATTTGAAAAACTAAAACAACAGAAGCAACATACAGACTTAAGTCTGAATTAACTGCCAAGGTTCTTTCCTTGCCTATACTGTTTTTCCCCCTTTGTATTGTACAGTTCAAGATTACAGTAGAATGCATCTATTCACTTCCACTTGCCCATTACAGCTCCCTCGGCTCCTTCCCCCAATCTTTCCACTCACATACTCAGCTACCTGCATGCTCTCTCACATGCATACATATACTTATCCCATCATGTTTCCTGGAAATTCAGGTTTTAAAATTGATTTATAGAGATGTCTGAGAAGCTGAAAATGCCCTCTGCTCAGATAGGTAGATAGGTTCATTGAGACTCTGAGTTAACATTATGCCTAAGTCAGTGAGAAAAGAGTATTCTTTTTGTCACTCATTAAATGAGTGAAGGAGTTAATAAAAGTCATTTCAAATTCTGGCTGTAATTTGGTAGTTAGTCTTTTTTCTCTGTAATACAATGTTTTACATCTTGTATTTTTGTGGAAATTTGCAAATGAACTAACAAATTAATATTCTAAATTTGAATTGGGGCCTATTTTTAAACTTCCCACACAATACAGAAAACTGAGTACTTACTGTTAAGTTAAAGCTATAATAATTTACTGAGAGATCCTTGTTTTTTGGGCTTTCTGGTTATTGCCAAGAATTCATGATAAGTTGTATTTGCATACCATTTAAGAACACTAGCTGTTACTACCTGTTGATAGTTACATTGAAGGTACCATGTTAACTTGTTTGTATATTTTACATCCTTTAACCCTTCTTATAATCTTCTAGATATACTATTTTAATTTTATTGATAAGGAATAGTATAGATCCATGAGAGAATAGTTGAAATGCCTGGCTATAGAATGTATTGTTTTGTAGGCAAGATTCAAGAAAATGTTTAATAATATGAGGGAGATCCCCAAAATGAAATTATCTTCTGGAGGGTGAGTCCCTTGTAGTACCCCCGCTATATGAGTGTTCTAGGAACCCATCTGCATCAGTGTTCCAGATGGTGTTATTGTAAGAGGCTCCATTTAGCTCAGTGCATGTTTTTGAAGAGTCTTTCAACACATTTAACCATTTCATAGTGAGTGATTTCCTAGCTCACCTGTCTACACATTGCTGAGTGCTCAGCAGTTTTTGACTAAAAGCAGCATTACCCCCAAACCCTGCCCTCCCTACTCACCTGATCTCACCATGAACTACCTTATTTGTAGTTTCCCTGGATGAAAAAGTTTTCAAATGTAAATGTTTTACTGATGTGGAAGAGGCAAAACAGGAAACAACAGAAGCACTAAAAGGCCTTTTTTTCCCCACTGTTTTGAGCAGTGGGAAAAAAAGATCAATAGGTGTATTGCCTCAAATAGAGAGTATTTGAAGGTGACTGAAGTTTAAACATATAAGAATACACATTTTTAAATAGGTTTTTGGGTCCCCATCCCCAATATAGTCACCTTTGCATCAATGAAAGTAGAAATAAAAAAAGCTCATCTTAACTGCCTGAGACAAATATTCTTCATTAATGGCTCTTGTTTATTTTTGAAGCTGGTGCAATGGAGAAGGATGATTATTAAAAGAATATTATTGGAATGTGAAATTAATAGTTGAAAAACTGCAAAATGATGATTGGGAGAAAACTACCAAAATATGATGAGATGAAAAAAAGTTCTCCCCAAAGGAGTGCATGTCTGGGATTAGAACATAAAGGCACTTTGTTTAAAGAGTGTAATAATTACAATAATTGGCAGTTCAGTGGACCAATAATATGAATATATAGTACCAGAAAAAGAAAGCCATCTCTCTGTGGTTCATATTGCACTAAAATCAGTTTTTAAAAGAAAGTGCACAGTATAGTATTTCATCACCATGCCACTGATGAATTGGCACAAACATTAATTCAAATAGGAAAAAAACCCTCTGATATTATGTCATAAATAACAAAAATAATAAATTTTATTGTACACTTTTTTTGGGAAATGGTTATATCAAGCTATACCATTATGTTACTTGAAAATTTAAAGGAAATCAATAGATTATATATATATATATATATATATATATATATATATATATATATATATATATGGGCATGGAAGACAATTTAGCCCAAAGTCTAAGGTGGAACTGACTTTAAGAGGTTTAAGAGAATCTGGAAAATTTGACACAGTAATGGTAACACAGAAGAAAATTACTTCTCCTTTTGCCCTAAAGATGCCCTAAATTCTTCAAATGATTATGAATTTTTGTCTTTTGTCAACAAAAATAAATTTTGTTCAATGAAATTATCTCCTCAGAGGAATAACATTCCTTCCAGTAACTTTCCTCAAAATAGCTCTTCTGATATTCTTCAGGAAAAAAAAAAAAAGAAAGAAAGAAAGAGTAAAAATGTTAAAAATGTTCAATGGTTCCCCTGCGTCACAATTACAACTTCTGGATACACTCTATCATCTGGCCCCAGACAGATGCTACAGTTCCTTTGTCATATGTCCTTTCATGCTCTATGATTTTCCACATCTCTGATTTACTCTTCTGTGTCCCTTATAATGGAATGCTGTCATCTAATGTCATTACTCACATTCTTACCTGTTGAAATCATATGTATCCCTAAAGACAATACTCATAAAACTTTACAGTCCCCCCTTCCCTGGAAGTAATCTCTTTCTCTTATTAAAATGAAATACTTGAGCCCTGGCTGGTGGCACAGTGGATGAGGCTCTGGCCTGCAAACCCAAAGGTCACTAGTTTGATTTCCAGCCAGGGCAACATAACCAGGTGGCAAGCCAGATCTCCAGCCAGATCCGTAGCTGGAGGCAAGAGAAAGACAACAATACATTGATGTTTCTCTCCCTCTCTGCCTCTCTTTCTTCCCCTCTCTCTGAAAAATAACAAATGAAATCTTTTTAAAAAATGAAATACTTGAAAACACATTGCTTAGCACATAGAGGTTCTCAGAATTTTTAAGTACTCTCCAGGATATCTTTGATATCAAATTTTACCTCCTGGTTTATTTGAATTCTTTCTTAGGTCTACTATGGGGAAAATTAACTTCTTCCTTATATTCTCAAGTATATTATAAGTTAAAGAAGTCAGTTAGTACATTTGTTGATGTGTGTACATCTCATGACTTCACAGTGAATGTTTACTGAATTATAAACAACAGTAAAACAGGTACATGCTTTATTTAGTTTTCATTGTGAATAGCTGTTTTCGATATTTTGTGAAAAATAGACTTAATGGTGTAGCAGATGGGGGGGTGTAAATATGAGGATATGAGATTCAAGAGGAGACAATATAAATAAAGTAAACAAATGCTAAGAAATGTGAGGCTGCAGATGAAGGCAGATGGGCTGGTCTGGCTTCAGGTTGTGACTATTAAAAAAATTAATCTAACTATCTGAAAGATAGTCATTAGAGTGTTTTTTCCTTCTCAAAAATGTATTAATGAATCTCAGTGTCTCATCATATATGAAAAAATTACAAACCCAAGAAAATTCTGTATAAAACAACAAATATTCTTTTAAAGGCTAGTTAACATCCCAAGGAAATAATGAAAACTCCAGAACCAAAAACTAAGTAGCCTGAGTTAAGGAAAGGCAGTCTTAGATGATTTATGATTTCTATTAGACATTGGTTTTTAATGTGGCGTCAGACACAAAGGGGCAAAATCATGGACCCTTGAATGATGGAGATGGCTGAGATACCTGAGTAAAGCTCGATACTTATTGGGTTTTCCTGGAGGAAACCAGAGAAAAAATTCAATGGCAAAAGGAAATGGAAAGAGAACTCATGTGTTTTGATCTGGGTACATACATTTGGAGTCATAATGTAGCTGGCATTGTAGAACTGAGAATGACTAGACTAATCAATAGCGGCACTATGTTAATGGGTTATCCAAACAGAAATAAAAGAAAATTGTTCCCTATCACAGCAGTAACAAAAACTCAGTCTGGGTTAAGTGAAGAACTAAATGTTGAAAGTAAGACACAGCCTGATATGGCCAAGTATTACTAAGTTGTGAAGTACAAAACATTTTTATATATTACTGACAGCAACTAAACTGGCAAAAGTACTTTGGAATGCAAGTTTACCAGTATCTATTAAAGTTGAAGATATCTTTTATTGTAAGATTTGGCAATTCTATTGCTAGATATATACCTTAAAGAAATGTTCACATGTACAGAATTTCACATGTATACAAGTTAATGTACAATGTTCAGAGCAGCATTATTTGGAGTAAAAATATATTTAAAATAGACATTCATACCCTACATGCATTAATTTTATATATTTGTATTACAAATTATCACAAATTTAGGAGATTTGAGCAACACCAATTTATCATCTCAGTTTCTACAGGTCAGAGGTGTGGGTATGGTATTCTTTGTTAGGTTCTCTGTTCAGGATCTATACTACAAGCTGAAATCAAGGAGTATGCTGAGCTGTGGTCTCATGAGAAGCTTGGGGTCTCCTTCTATCCTCATTCAAGTTGTTATCAGAATTAAGTTCCTGTGGTTGCAGGACTAATGGTCCTTCTATCTTGATTGCAGTTGCCTGTGGGGGAGGGGTATTGCTCATCTTTTCTAAATGTCACCCTTAGGTCTTAGCTATAAGGCCCTTCAAAATAAGAGCTTAAAAAAAAAAAATGAGAGCTTAGTTTTTCAAAGCCAACAGAAAACTCTCTCTTGCTTTAAACATCTCTCTGGAAAGCCCCATACCCTTTGACCAGGTCACACCCTGTCAATATGATCTCCTTTTTGATTAACTCCAAATTAAGTGATCAGCAACCTATTCAGAGAAGTGAAGTCCAATCATATTCTCAATTCCTTCCCAAGCCTAAGGGGAAGGAATTATGTAGTAAGTCAGTTATCTTGAAGGCCCATCTCAGGAGAGTTGGAAAGTAATTGTGCAGTTTTTATACACATAACGCAACATATACAATGCAATATATAGTTCTATATGATACCATAAGAAAAATAAATAAAATATAGGTATATATAGTCATACTGACAAATCTCACAAGCATTGTATTGAGAAAAAAAGTAATTATCAGAAGAAACACTGCACTATAATATCATACAAGACATATTTACATTATGCAAAAAATATGTGATTATCAATTGATGTTTATATATTCATTAAAAGCTTAAAGGAATGTACTAAGAACATAAATATTAAATTCTGAAAAGTGGTTCTGTATGGGAAAGGGAGAAGGCTAATGAGGGTGGGATGCTGAGGGACTTCAGATCCATACCAACCTGTTTATTAAACTAAAGAATACATTTTGTTATTCTTGATATCTTTTTGTATATCTGAAATATTTCATGAAAAAAATTAAAAATGCATAAGAGACAAAACAATAAGCCAAAAATTAATAAAGATTTCAGTAATATTACTTGAAGTAATCATACTTCTAAAGATAATATAAACCTTGAATTCATTAAAAATGTAGTCAAACTCTAACATCCGGCAAATAATGAAAAAAATTAAGAAGTGTGCTATTTCTTTAAATTTCTAGATAATTATCTTTTTTCTTAAAGATTTTATTTATTACTTTTAGAGAGAGGGGAAGGGAGAGAGGCAGAGAGGGAGATAGACATCAATGTATGGTTGCCTTTCAATTGCCTCCAGTCATGGACCTGGCTGGAGACCTGGTTAGGTGCCCTGGCTGGTGAATCGAACCAGTGACCTTTGGCTTTGCAGGCCAGCACCTTATCCACTGTGCCACCAGCCAGGGCTCTATATAATTCTTATAAGACCACTAAAAGCCTGATTAGCCATTTTGGTGAGGAGAGGAAACAGGGAAATTAATTTGTAATTAAGCATTTTATAGCATTTACTGCTTATACTATATAATTGCTTTGGATGTAATTTTATAAGTGAAAATTCAATAAAGTAATTAGCATTTAAAGAGTTCAAATTAAGAAAACATACCAAATAAATAATATTAAAACTTTAGTATCTCATGGGTTATATTATTTATGACTAAAAATGATCCTTATCTGTAGAACAGCAAAACAAATGAGGTTTGACCATTGTTCTTTTAGTGGAAAATTGAAAGAAATAAAGATACTTCCCTGGTTTAAATGGAAAGTCCAGTTGGTTTATACAGTTAGTAGAAGAATAAACTGAACAAGACCTTAGTGAAACTGCATATACAAGCTTTTGTCAGGTAACTATGGAAAACATGCATTTTTTATCTTTGTTACAGAAAAATTGGTGGCTCTTGCCTAACCTGACAAGTTTAATAGCCTGTACAGGCTGTTCTATCATGAAAAGTTTATCTGAATTGTTCTTTTAAACAACCAATTAGTCCCAACAAAACAGTAATTCCACTTCAAAATGTGTCTGTTTGGTCTAAATTAGAAAAGAGAATTATTGGCTTGAGATGACAAAATTGTTTTTATTATGTCCATGGGTCATTTCTTTTTCTATTTGAAAATTTCAAGCACCATTTCTCCATCTGCCCTAACTGTCCTTCCTGATGCCACAGATCCCACTGCATAGTATTTGCACTTTGGGAAGTATCAGGAGAGGAGGGTGAAGTACTGCCAACCTTAAGATACTTGTAACCAAGTAGAGGCATTAAGATCTGAACATAACTGTCAATAATATGTGACAGAAAGTGCCAATTACCATAACAAAGAAGGGGAGCAGGAATCTACTATGTGCTGGGCCCTACGCTGGCTGCTCTGCAGGTACTACTTGGGCATCTTGGGAAGGAGCTGAGGCCCAGAAGCTGAAATTAAACACCAGCCATTCTTGCTATCACATGCCTATTTACATACCCTACTTGCAATGGATATATAAGAGCTTTGACATAAATGTAAAAGAGAAATCTTACCACATTTTGGGTTCAACTACTGTAGTGATGTGGTTGTCTTAAAAATATTCAACTCTTCCCTTGTAATTAATCTAACCCTATTATTTTGATTCTAGTCATTTTGCCAATGATTCATTTAGGAATGACCAAGTTACCCAATCTGCCCAATAAGAGATGAGTACAGCTTTGTTGGGGGAAGAGGAGATGGTACTGGGAAAGGTGCTTCTAAGGAGCACCCAGGCAGAGGTGATCGATCCCCTTTTCCTTCTAGATCTTTTCATGGAGCCTGGAAATATCCTATCATTTTTGTTAATAGGAAGACAATACATGGAGAAGGCAACTAAATTAGTTTGCTAGAGCTTCTGTAACTAAGTACTAAGCTGGGTAGCTTAAATCAATGGGAATTTATTATTCCACAATTTTGGAGGCTATCAGTCTGAAGTTAAGGTATTGGCAGGTTTCGGATCTCTCTGAGAGTCTCCTTGCCTCTTCAAGCTCTGGGTGTTGGCAGCAACCTTGGAGGTCCTTGGCTTATAGATGCCACTCACATAACATGGCCATCTTCTCCATGTATGTCTTCACATGACCTTCCCTCTGTGTATGTCTGTGTGTGTGTCCAAATCTCTCCTTTTTATAGAATATCAGTCACATTGGTTAGGGTCCACCCTCCTGACCTTATTTTAATTTGATGATCTCTATTTCCAAATAAGGTCCTATTTCAAGGTTCTGGGGACTGGGTCTTCAATATATCTTTTGGGGAACATAACTTAACCCATAACAACACCTGAGAGAATGTCAGTGAATGATCCAGAGCCCTGGCATCCTAAAGTATTCCTAATGTCTGGGATTTTGTGAGATAAATTTTCTAATTAATTCAGTTAGAGTCAAGATTTCTGCTACTTGCTTGCTTAAGTACTCTTACAGAATTACGCAGACATTTCAAATGGGATAATAGGTAAGATAAGTGATGAAGCCAATGTGGGGTCCTGGAGAAGTGAACAACAGTGGAAGAAAGAACCTAACTTGTTGGCCTGTTAGAGTAAGACTAGAACATGGATGTTTGTTTTGGTCCAGTATTATTATTTATTCTTCATTCAAAATCTTATTTTTAGCTACTTTGTGGCAAGAATTATGCTAAACAGGGAAGCTTTAATGAGGAAGATAGACAACACCTCTGCCTTCAAAAGGTGTAGTTGGGGAGTCCTGAAATATAAGCCTGAAGAGATAAATAGGACCAGAGATGAAAAGATATTGAGAAAGAGGACCTTGAAGCATTCTAAACAGGACAATGTGATGAGAAAATTTATATCTTAAAAGGATCATTTTTACTGTAAGTGGAAAATGAATTGAAGTGCCTGACAGAGGCAGATAGACCTGGTGGAGAACTCATAGAATGCACAACAGGTGGGATTGACTTTGGGGGGAATGGGTGGGTGGGGAGGGGGACAGAGGGGAGCAAAAAGGGGATGGATGTAATACACCAATAAAATTAAAAAAAAAAAAAAAAGATCCCTTTAGGACCCACTTGACCTTCCAGTGTTTCTGGAAGTACCTGGGATATTTCAATGTGGGTTGAGTACAATTAGAGGGCCAATACACTGGGCAGTCACAGTGTGCAGCCCAGTGCCTGGGCTGTGTTTTTCTCTACTGGTCCCCTGCCTTTTCAGGATTCTCTTTGTGAAGTTTGGATGGAAAAATAACTTCTACATGTCCATGTTAGGTCCTCTTAGAAGAATTTGATGGCAGGTTACTTGGGCCAAGATGCAATAAGGTCCAATCAAACCAGTATTTAATTTGACATCTAGTTCTATTTCCTAGAGAGAATATACCATCTGCATGGCTTGGTCAAGATGGAGTTTGAGGACCAGAAAAATTATTTTCCCTGGCACAAACACTGAGTCCCCTTTGCTAAGTCAGGCTCATCCTGCCTCTTCTGGACTCTTTCTTCATGACTTGTTCTCTCTCAGAGTCTCTCAAGTACTCTCACAGTTTACTCTCCTGCCTCCTGTAGCTCAGTGTCTACTGGTAGTAATCAGCCTCCAAGATGGCCTGGACCCAAGTAAAGATAATATAAACAACTGCTGATTTTGAAAGTTCCTAGCTTATATTTGGAGGTATCATGTGACTTTTCTTACAGAAAATATCTTCTTCTAATAAGCTGTGCTTTGATGCATACTATAATTAACCAAGCTACTTCAATACACAACATTGGATAATAAAGGAGATGTTGCAGGAGAAGGGAAGGGAGTAAGATCTACAGACCAGATAGTGTCTAAACAGAAATCTAACATTGACTGGGAAATGTTCATAACCATCTGTTCTGATGATTTCCAATCAGGCAAGTGCCACCAACTGATGGTGCTTTATTAGACTGGGAATAATAATAGCTACTGTTTGTAATCATAATAATTTTAATATTTTTATAAAACTATTGTTCAGGTATTTAACTCTTAAATTATGTTCATGTCAAAAAAATAAAAAAATAGTCTGCCCCTTGTAATTTCACATGTTTAGGCTGTCAACACTTTCAGTTGCTGAAAAACTGATTAGGTGCCCCCACAGTCACTGGTTGTTTTCATTAAATGATCAACGTAATCAGGCAGAAAGGCACAACTGAGTAACTGGAGGTATGAAAGGGCAATGCTACTTGATTACTATTATAACTGGAAAATAGAGCAAATCCCAGAGGGCTAAGACAGGGATAGTTCTGAAGTAGCCTTGTCTCTTATACAGAGACTAAAACACCAACTTCAGGTAAATAACTTGGGATATAATTTTAAATGCTTCTTTAACCCAGAGCTGTGTTGTTTTTGCTAGTGGTTTTCATTCAATATACACAAATGTTGTGAAAAATACTACTTTTATCTATAATTTAGATGTGAAGAAAAAGCTTAAAGAGTAATTTATCCAGTGTCATATACTAAAAGTGATGTAGTGATGTGAAATCGGACTTGTAGAATAAGAAGTTCAGAGTCATATTTGCAATGCTTTTTTTTTGATACTGCCAACAGCCCTTATTCACAACCCAGTATTCAAATATTTCTGAAACTACCCAAAGGTTATTTTCCTTTTTGTTTTTTGTTTGTTTTTTTTTTCTCATCTTTTTGTTTTGTTTTGTAACCCATTTAAGGGTAAAATCTGACCTAACCTAAGACTTACTGTCTTTATTTATCCTTTGTGTGAAGATTAATGTTTTGCTACAGAAATATTAATGTGTTGATTATAGGATGCTGATTCAGACAACTTTAGAGGGTGATATCATCCTTATGATGTGTGGTATATCTTAAACTCCAACACTAATCTGGCTTAAAGAGTTTTCAGGTAAAGGCTGTAAAAACTGTGAGGTGAGATTAGAGGAAATGGATAAAGATGAAGATAGATATAAAATTAAGATAAGACTGTGTAAATAAAGAGGGGAATTGAGGGTTTGTTTTCCTTTTAGTATCCCGCATGCCCACAATACTTGCTGTCATATAGGGGACTTGTTACAACATGCCTTCAACAATCTTTGCTGAATTAAACTCTACAGTAGCAGTCTGCAATTTGTATTTGACCAGTACGGGAGCAAACTAAGAAACAAATGTGGACTTAGTGACATCATTGCCATCTTTGCTTGCATCCTTCATCTCTGGAGAAAGAACTGACTCAGCTGATGGTTCCATGCATCCTACGTGGCCAAACCATAGGCAATGACAAGGTTTTGCAGTGAAAAGATCCCTCTCTTCCCACCATATCTGTGCTAAACTACCTGACCCTTACCCAGGGTTGTTCAGGGGACAATGAAATGCTGAGGAACCAGTGCCTATTTCTGCTTTTTTCTTGTACTGTGGAAGGAAGTGAACAAAATCTTATTGTGATTTTTGATAGGGTTATTCTACATGACAGCTCAGCACCTGTCTAAGGCTGATCTCAGTGCCAGTACTCTGCATACAACCTTCAGGAACTTTTAGTTAGGGTCCTCTTTATCTGGTACATCTTCACCCTTATCTCTACAAGTTCTCTCTCCTCAGCATTTAAACATAATCACACTGTATTTTATTTAAAAGTCCTTGGCCTTATCTCCTCTTGTTGCCATTAACCTTTCTCCTTCAAGTTCTGGAACAAGAAATAACTCACCCTTGATCTTTAGTACCTGTTGTTCCTACAACTGGGAACACCACATTTACACATCAATTAGCTACATCTAACTGGTCTTCAGTAACTTCCTGTTTCAAGAAGCTTCTTGGATTTCTCCTTTCCTGGTTATGAATCGTACCTCTGGGTTCCCACAGTATCTTTTGCTTGCCTTTATCAAGGCTTTATATTTATTTATTGCTTACTCCGATCAACCTAGAATTTTTTGAGGATTGAGGATTTAATTGTCTTTATATACCAGGATCATCAAAATTGGCTGGCTCTTTATAGGCACTCAGCGAATGCTTGGCAATGCATAACAAATTTAGCATAAAGTAAAAAACAAAAAACAAATTAAAAAACCCAGGTTACTTTAGTCTATTTGTTATGAGTATAAACATCTTTATCTTTCAAACTTAACTTTTAAAATATGTATGTTATTTTTATCCCAAGATTATTTTTCTTATATAATAGTCCTTACTATGTCAGCTTATGGTAAAGATATACACATTCTTTTTTCTTGGTCTTTAAACCTTTAATGTTCCTAAATCAACATGGAGCTAAATTTCAGGATCTCTCTGGTTAGGGACTAAATCTTCCACAAGAATTCTGCTTGTGGACTGATTAATTTTTAACTTCTCTCTTAGTCAAAGTGGTATCTAATGATAATGCTGAGGAATGTACCTGATGATCTAAAGACACCTCAAATCTTTAGAAGAGTTTATGAGTTTAAAAATCAAAAGTATCTTTTTAGATTATACCTGATAAAAATATATTAACTGTAAAACAGACTTTAAAATGTTAACTCTCTTTTAAATTTCTAATATATTTTCATTTACAGGTGTTATGAGCCCCACACTCAATCTTCACTGTTTTTAGCATCTCATTCTATTAGGTTGCTTCCAGACTTTGAGAATTAATATACAATCTGAAAATGTTCTCAAACACCTGCACCCTGAAGAAAAGACCATTTGAAATAGCAAAACTGAGTTACTCCATTATGAAAAATATGATATTTTTGAACCACTGTTAAATTACTTTGATTTTAATCATTATTACTAAAATAAAAATAATGAATTAAACTCCATTTTTTTGTTCTTACCCTTGGAAATGTTGTAAATCTGTCGAGTTCTTCAACAAAGCAGAACATCTGCAAACTAATTGCTGACATAACAATTAAAAGGCTGGCAGTAAATACAACCAAACTCCCAAGCTTTTTTCCAGGACCAAATATCTTGTACACAAAGTCTTCCAATGCAGGTGAAATCTTAATAAGCCGAACCACCCGAAGAACCTATTGTAGGAGAGAAAAACGTACATATTTGGTCATCTATTTACCCTGAATGTTAAGCTCTTTCTAAAACCTTATTTTTCAAAGCACTTAATTAAATTTCACTCTTCTATTTGATTGTGTAGAAACGAAAAGTCACAAAGCTCCCTTCTATCATGGGGCTTTTACTTATGGCTGAGACTGCTACCCTAATACACATTTTCTATATCCATTAAATAATAGAACTTTCTAAGTTTTATGCTAGCAGGTAGCTTACTTAGGGCTACAGATTACATTTTTCAGCCTCACTTATAGCTAGGTGTGGCCAGTGGACTAGATTAAAATCTATGGAATGTGAGAGGAAGTGATTTTTGCAACTCTCAACACATTGAATTAAATAAACCTGACCTGGATGCTCTTTTTATACTTTTCTTTGTTTGGGAAATAGAAATAATTGGAGTATCACCTTTGGACCAAAAAATAAAAGCCTTCAATAGAAGATGATAGATTGAATCTGACACAAAAGACTTACTTCCTGAGTAACCATATGGAGCAGAGTCATCTCCTTGCTGCTGAAAAAAACAAACTTATATCATATGTAAACCTTGCATTTTTAGATCTTCATTAATATTTACTTAGCTTATTATCAAACATATACATATATATGTTTTGCATGTTTATATATATGCAAAAACTCCCACTTAAAAGTAATTAATAAATTAATTTTCTCATTTAATTAATATATACTGATTATCTTGTGCCAAACATTGTGTTAGATAAATATATTCAATGTTACTGTTATAAAAGGATTATAAAACAGATACAATTCTTAAGGGCATGTCTATAACATTAAAATATAAATTAGAATATAATTAAAAGTTGAAATATAAGACATGGGAAAATCTAATTTTTTAAAAAGATTTTATTGATCACTTCTAGAGAGAAGGGCAGGGAGGAAGGAAGAAAGGGAGAGAGGCATCAATATATGATTGCCTTTCACCTGCCTCCAGCTGGGGACCTAGCTGGAGACCTGGCTTGCAACCTGGTTATGTGCCCTGGCTGGGAATTGAACCAGCGACCTTTGGGTTCACAAGCTGGCTCCTATCCACTGAGCCACCAGCCAGGGCTAAAATCTCATTCTTTATCATAAATATTTTTACGTACCTCTGAAAAAGTTTTAAAATTTACTAATTAAAGTGTAACATACTAATGATTATAAGACAGGCCCCAAATTTAGATATATTAAAATAAGAAAATTGCTTTCTTGACATAAATAAAATATGGTAAGTAGGATGGTGGTCAAAGATAATCTGATATCAATAGAGCTTAAGTTGTCTGTGAAGTCATCTTAAGAGGAGAATGATTAATAGTTTATTTAAAATACGCTATGAAATAGGAAGTCTTTTAAAAGCCTAGATTTTAATTTTTACACATACAAAATAAAATGTGTTTGGGCTTTCTATTTCAGTGACACTAGCTTCCCACTCCTACTGATTTTCTTTTGACAAATTACTATTGCTCTACTCTTAGTCCATAAGGCCCGTAAGGGATCTCTATATCCCTATGATCCAGGCCTTAGCCAGAGTATTCACAATTACTTGGGTCATCAGAATACTTCTTGAACCCAATTGAGATGTTCCTTTTTTTCCATTCCCAATTGGCATCACTGTAAGGACTCATATTTTGAGTTTCTAGGAGCCATCTTTGCCACCACAGGGAAAAAGTCAGCTTAAGAATGAAACCAATGGAGAAAAAAAGTGAGGAAAAAAAGGTAGACTGAATCTTAATAATACCATATTAGCCTCTGAATTTTGCCACACCTAAAGCCACATTTAGGTCCTTAACTTTGAGTTAGCAGAAAATACTGATGCTAACCTTTTTACTTCTATTATCTGTAGAACACAACTGGTATGGTTTCTAGCCACATGTCTAGTAACAAATAGGCAAAGGTTTAAAGAAGTTGAGAAAATATGTATGTCCTTCATACTAATGTAAAATCCTTAACACAATACTTAAAGAAGAAAAGTTATTAGAAATTGTGTTCAAAGTAAGCATTATATCACATATATGGTTAAGTTACCAGTTTTTCCTACCATAATACTTATACATTCCCAAATCATAGCATATAACACTCAGGTTATTTTTCCAAATAACAAGCAAACAGCCTTATCATAAAAACTATTAAAATTTAATATTTGCATTAATACCTAGAATAATAATCTGGAAAGAGTTAACATTTTTATTAGATTTGTTTATTCTAAGACATAAATGAACAATATCTAATTGCTAACATCTAAACATAGGCAAGTTTACAGAAATACTTTAACTAATTTTAAATCAAATTTAGTACTGTGTTTTCCCCACTTGCGTTAAAATTATTTTTAAAAGATTTCCTATTTAACTTTGAGTCCTATTCCAAATTATAATACAAACAACTTATGCACATTTGTGCAGTTTTGATAAGTTAATATTTCACTAGCTGGAAGAAACAGACCTTAATGCACTTCCCACATTGGTGATTTGACCATTAGTTTCAAAGGATTAACTTTATAGTCCAAGAAAGCCAAAAATCCTTATAATTATGCATTTATTTATTTGGGGAAAAGTAGGATTTTCACTCTGTCTACCTAATAATTTTATTTTATGTTCCTACTGATATGAAATAAACTATACTCTCAAAGATAAGCCCTATAGAATATTTTGTGATTGTTTCAAAATCACATTTTCCTGGTCACAGTTCTAAGTTTCTCAGAGATCATTCAGTTGATTAGAAGTAAGATACAATAGAAATTGTGTGGTTAAGAACATGAGCTACAAAATTAAACTTGCTGGGGATGAATTCCTACAATTTGCTAGTTATATGGTCTTGGACAAATTATTAAATCTCTTGGGACCTTAGTTTAGATGTATCCTATTTAGCTTACAGACATGAGAAACAAATAAAACAAAATAACTGAGATAGTTTTAATTATTTCATTAGAAAAATATATGCATGCCATGTATAGAGAGATACAAATTAAAATCACTTAACTATGAATATAAAGTAATATAAATTATAATCCAAAATTACAGATATAAGTAAAATTGCAAATTTCACTGATTGCATATTATATGACTAAATCTATATCTAGATAAAATTATTAGGACCATGAATACAAATCCTAGATATTTTATAAAAACATGAGATAATGACTCTTAATTATTTATATCAATTCCCAGTCAGGGCACATAACCAGGTTGCAAGCCAGGTCTCTAGCCTGGTCCTTAGCTGGAGTCAGGCAAAAGGCAACCATGCATTGATGTTTCTCTCCCTTTCTTCCTCTCTCTCTGCCTTTTTTCTGAAAATAATAAATAAAAATATCTTTAAAAATAATAATCTGTAATACATTTTTCTTTACAATCATTTTTAAATGTTATATAATTTTATATTGCTTTTCATTTAGATAAAACAATCATTTAAGTTATAAATTTTCCAATCTTATTAATTTTATGGACAAATTTGCATATGAGTTAGTAATCTAGTCCTCAAGTGTTTACTTTTTAAATAATTCCCAACTTATTTGTGTGTGGGGGGGCCAAGATGGTGGAAGAATAAGTGGAGCTACATCAATCTCCTCGCAGGTCCCTTCTGGAATTACAACTTAATTGGGAAAAAACATCATCTGGAATTACCAACAGAACACCAGCTGCAAAAGAAGCCTTATAACCATGGACAGAACAGAAGAGGATGTTTCATCACAATGCGACTGGTAGGAATCACATAATGTGAGAGAGCTGGCTAGGCCCCCACTGGAAGCAGCAGCCAAAGAAATAGAGCTGGGGGCTCCACAAGAGAAGGGTTGGTTCTGGTTCCCCAGCTGGGTTTCACAGCCTACAGTAACACTGTAGAGAGTAAAGCAGCATCCAGCTGAGAAGGGCAGAAAGCCGTGGAGTTTGCTGGCCTGAGCGTGCTGGAGACAGAGAACTACTAAGGTGACCACAACAAAAACAATGACACCCACCTACCCTGGGCTCCAGTGGGAGGAAGGCAGAGTATATGGGAGACTTTTGGGAAGATTTTGCAGTGGTGGCTTGGAAGAAAGAATTTGGGAAGCAGTTGATCCCAGTGCTGACTCATTGCCCACACCTCAGGTGAACTATTTTGCTGCTCCAAGCAGCTTCCATATGAGGGGTCCTCATAGCTCCATCCACTGGAAGTAATCAGCCCCACTTAGTGGTGCCTAAGCCTGTTGCCTGATCACAATTCTTCGACTTATATCTACAAAAATCTCACCTGCCCTGCCCTGCCTAGTGGCTGAGCACAGATACAACAGTTTGCACTTGAAGCGGTATATCTTGACCAGCAGCACCTTGGCCTGGTGTATGATTACATGAGCTCTCTGACTCACAGCTGGGTCAGTCAGTCAGTCCAGTCCAGTGGCTTATGAGCCTGGTGGCTGATCCTGGATTCATTGGTTTGCAACTAAGTTGGTTGTCTCTTCCAACAGTGCTTGGGCCTGGCAGCTGATTACAAACTCACTGATTTACAGCTGGGTCAGTCAGTCCCACACAGTGGTGTGTGACCTTGGTGACTGAGTGTGGACTCATTGGTTTGCAATTGAGTTGGTCAGTCTTGCCCAGTAGCACCTGGTAAACTGATCACAGATTTGTGGATTTACAACTGAAAGTATTTGTTCTGCCAAGATGCACCAGAGCCTGGCAGCAGGTCACAGATTCACTGATTTATAACTGAATCAGTCTATCCCACCCAGTGGCACCTGAGCCTGGCAGCTGATCAGAGATTCATTGGATTATAATTGAATCTTGATGTCTAGCCCAGTGGCATCTGAGTCTACTGGCTGATCACAGATTCACTGATTCACAATAGAATCAATCTGTCCAGACTTACTAGTGCCTGAGCCTGCCAGCTATCACAGTCTAATTGGATTACAACTTAATTAACTGGCCCTGCCCAGTGGTGACTAAGGTGATCACTGATCACACAGATTGACTGGTTTACAACAGAGATAATTGGTCCTGCCCAGTGGTACCTATACCTGATACCTGACCACAGATCAACTGAATTAAAAACTGAAGGACAGACAAAATCAGTGGGTCTCTGGCACCAATAGACTGACTAGGCCCAGATTATGGAATGATCTGACCTCATCAGAGGTAAATTCAGTCAGTAAAGGTAGCACACCTGTATCAAATAGAGGGTCACATCACAAAGACAGGAACTCAAAAAGACCACTATAAAGGAAAAGAAAACAAGAAGAGAAACCTAAAAATAGGTAGAAAAAGAAACAGTCTATCACTGAAAGCAAAGGAGGAATCCCCAGAAAGATCACTAAATGAAACAGAGGCAACCAACCAATCAGATATGGAATTCAAAATAATGATGATACAGAAGCTCGATAAGCTTAACAAGCTCAAAGAAAACTACAAAGATCTCCAGAGGTACTATGAAGAACTACAGGGAAGCTACAAGGAACTTACTGAGAACTACACCAGCATTAAAGATAACATAGAAACTATCAGTAAGAGCCTGTAGGAAATAAAGAACACAATTTCTGAATTGAAGAAAATAGTAGAAGGAATTAACAGCAGGCTAGAGGAAGCAGAGGATCAAATCAGCAAGCTGGAGGACAATGTAGAAAAATGTTCCAAGACAGTGCAACAGAATGAAAAAAAAAGGCTGAACAAGAATGAAGAGGTTTTAAGAGACCTGCAGAACAACATGAAACATAATAATATCCGTATTGAAACATAATAATATCCGTATCATAGGGATACCAGAGAAGAAGAGAAATAAGGAATGGAAAGCCTGTTCAAAAAAGTAATAATAGAAAACTTTCCTAACATGATGAGTGAAAATGTTACTCAAGTTCAGGAAGTATAGAGGGTCCCAATGAAGATGAATTCAAACAGACCCACTCCAAGATAAATCATAATTAATATGGCAAATTTCAAATACAAGGAGAGGATCCTAAAAGTGTCAAGAGACAAACAACAAATAACATACAAGGGAGCTCCACTAAGGTTATCAAATGATTATCACAGAAACAGTATAAGCCAGAAGAGCATGGCAAAAATATATTCCAGGTAATTGAAAACGAAGGCCTACAATGAAGAATACTCTATCTAGAAAGGCTCTCATTCAAAATGGAAGGAGAAATGAGAAGTTTCCCAGGCAAAGAAGGCTAAAAGAATACATCTCCAGCAAACTAGCATTGCAAGAAATGCTAAAGGGTCTACTTTAAAAAGGTGAAGAAACAGAGAGATACAGAGAGGAACACAGGTATAAAGGGGAAAAATGGCAATGAAATAAATAAATATCAATAATAGCCTTAAATGTAAAGGGATTAAATGCACCAATCAAAAGACATAGGGTAGCTGAATGGATAAGAAAGAATTACCCACAGATAGTCTATCTTAAAAAAACCCTCCTCAGGACAAAAATTGACACAGATTGAAAGTGAAGGGATGGAAAAATATATATCAAGCAAATGGACATGAAAAAAATGTTAGGGGTAGCAATACTTATTTCAGACAAAATAGATTATATGATGAAGGCCATAAAAAGAGACAAAGAAGGACATTTCATAATACTTAAGGTAATAATCCATCAAGAAGATATAACTCTGGTAAACATATATATACCAAACATAGGAGCTCCCAAATATATAAGGAAAATCTTGGAGCACTTCAAAAAGCATATAGACAGCAACACACTAATAGTAGGGGATTTTAATACCTCGTTATCAACAATGGACAGACCTTCCAAACAAACAAGCAAACAAACAAACAAACAAAAAAAACATCAAGAACATTATGGCATTGAACAACACTCTAGAGGAAATGGACTTAACTGATATGTACAGAACCTTTCACTCCAAAGAAGTAAAATAAATATTCTTTTCAAAACCACATGAAACTTTCTCAAAGAGAGCCCACATGGTATATCATAAGACAAGCCTCCACAAATATTAAAAATAATAATAATAATACCAAGCATCTTCTCAGATGACAATGGCTTGAACCTAGAAACCAACCATAAAGGAAAAATCCCAAAATACTTTAATTCATGGAGACAAATAGCATGCTACTATGTAAGGAATGGGTAAACAATGAGATCAAAGATGAAATAAAAAAGTTTCTGGAAACAAATTACAATGAATACACAATAGTCCAAGACCTATGGAACATATAGCAAAGACAGTCCTCAGAGGGAAACTTATAGCAATAAAGGATTATTCTAAAAAGAATATAGAAGAAGCTTATACAAACAACAAACCATAATGCTGCAAGAACTAGAGGAGTAACAACAAACAAAGCCCAGAGCAAGTAGGAGGAAGGAAATCATCAAGATCAGAGCAGAATTAAATATCTTAGAGACTCAAAGTACAATTCAAAGAATCAATAAGTCCAAGAGCTGGTTCTTTGAAAAAATAAACAAAATTGACAAGCCTTTAATGAGACTGATCAAGAAAAAGAGACAGAGTACCCAAATAAACAGAATCAGAAACAACAGAGGAGAAGTCACAACTGATACTTCAAAAATACAAAGGACTGTAAGAAATTACTACAAACAACTAGATGACAAGAAATATGACAACCTGGGTGAATTGGACACATTTCTGAAAACATATAATCCACCAAAAATGAATCCAAAAGAAGCAGAAAGCATGAACAGACCAAGACCAACTAGTGAAACTGAAGAAGTAATCCAAAATCCCCCAAAGCACAAGAGCCCCAGATGGATTCACAGGTGAATTATACCAACCATTTAAAGAAGAACTAACTCTTATCCTTCTCAACCTATTGCAAAAAAATCCAAGAAGAGGAAGACTCCCAAACTCTTTCTATGAGGCCAATACAATTCTAATTTGAAAACCAGGTAAAGACACAACTAAGAAAGAACACTACATGCCAATATTGCTCATGAACATAGATGTTAAGGCTCTCAACAAATTATTGTCCAACTGGATGCTGTAATATATTAAAAAGATCAGACACCATGATCAAGTGAGATTCATCCCAGAGATGCAGGTATGATATACATCATTCATAAATCAATAAACCTAAAACATAACTTAAACAAAGTGAAAGACAAAAACTATAGGATCACATCAACAGATGCTGAAATATCAGTTGATAAAAATCAGTTTATAATAAAAACACTCAGCAAAATGAGAATAGAGGGAGCATACCTCAACATAATAAAGGCCATATATGAGAAACTTGCAACCAACATCATACTCAATGGGCAAAAGATAAAAGCTTTCCCCCTAAGACCAGGAACAAGACAAGGCTGTCCACTCTCTTCATTTTTGTTTGACAGCATTTTGGAGGTTCTAGCCATAGCTATTAGAGAAGAAAAAGGAATCAAAGGTATCCAAATTGGAAAGGAAGAAGTAAAACTCATTATTTGCAGATGACATATTAGTGTACATACAACACCAGATAGACTCCACCAAAAACCAACTCAATATAATAAGCAAATTTAGCAAAATAGCTGGATATGAAGTCAATATTCAAAAATCAAAAGCATTTTTGTGTAACAATTAAACATCAGAGATAGAAGCTCAAAAACAAATCCCATTTACCATAGTAACAAGAAAAATAGGATAAGAACCAAGATGGCGGGAGGAGTAAATGAAGCTACACCAATCTCCTCCCAATACCAAACTGGAATTACAATTTAACTGGGGAGAAATCATCCAGAATAACCAACAGAACACCAGCTGGAGAAAAGTCTTATAACCACTGACAGAACAAAAGAGCCCATTCATCACAACATGACTAGTAGGAAGTGTGGAGGCTCAAGAGGGCTAGTGGGGCTCCCATGGGCAGCAGCTGAAGGGACAGAGAAACATCTCAGCAGCCAGTGGTTCCACCTGAGAAGTGTAAGATCTAAATCCCAAACTGGGCTTCCCAGCCTACAGCAACAAAACTGAGAGTAAAAAAGCACCCAGCTGTGAAAAGCAAAAAGCCTCCAGGTTTAGATGGCTTGACAGAGGGACTGAGTTCTTAAGAGGACCATGCACAAAAATACAGAGGCACCCACCTACCCTGGGCTCCAGCAGAGAAAACGCAGAGCAGACTAGAGACACTTAAGGAGAGTTTGGTTCAGTGGCTTTAGGCAGAAAGCTGAAGGAGCAGCCCCTGAGTTAAGTGCAGACCCATCCTCCATACAGCCAGCAGATCACTCTTCTTCAAAGGGTGGGAGCTTGAGGGGAAGCCACAGTTCCACCCATAGGAATTAAACCATTCCCCCCAATTCCTAAACCTGACCTCAGATCACAGGTTGATTGGATTAACACCTGAATCCATCTGCCCCACCCAGAGGTGCCTAAAACTGACCACTGATCACAGACTGATTGGATTAACAACTAAAGGAGACAAAGACAGTGGATCTCTGTTAGTCTCCAACTAACTGATTAGGCCTAGATTGGAACAGGAGCTGACATCGCCAAGCACAGATCCAGAAAGTAAAAGAAAGTGTACCTCTACACCACAGAAGGTCACACCACTTAGACAGTAAGTCAAAGCAGACCAATCTAAGAAGTAGAAACAAACAAGAGCCACCTGAAATAGGGAGACAGAGAAGGAAACCCTCAGCAAATGGAAAGGAGGAATTCACAGGAAGAGTGCAAAATGAAATAGAGGCAAGCATCCTATCAGACATGAAATTCAAAATAATGATGATAGAGAAGCTCAATGAGCTCAGCAAGCTCAAAGAAAACTAAAAACAACTCCAGGGAAACAATGAAGAATTCCAGGGGAACTACAAAGAACTCCAGGAAAGCTACAAGGAACTTACTGAGAACTACACAAGCATTAAAAAGGACATAGAAATTAGAGCCAGGAGGAAATGAAGAATACCATTTCTGAGTTGAAGAAAACAGTAGAAGGAATCAAAAGCAGGCTAGAAAAAGCAAAGGATCAGATCATTGAGCTGGAGGTCAATGTAGAAAAAAATTCTCAGGCAGTGCAACAAAATGAAAAAAGATTGAAAAAGAATGAAGAGGTTTTAAGAGAGCTGCAGGACAACATGAAACATAATATTTGTATGATAGGGATACCAGAAGGAGAAGAGGAGGAGCAAGGGATAGAAAATCTCTTGGAAAAAGTAATGACAGGAAACTTACCTAACTTGTGGAAAGAAAATGTCATGCAAACTCAGGAAACAGAGGATCCCAGGGAAGATGAACCCAAACAGGCCCACTCCAAGACACATCATAATGAAAATGGCAAATTTCAAAGACAAGGAGAAAATCCTAAAAGCAGCAAGAAAGAAACAGCTAATAACATACAAGTGGGCTCCCATAAGGTTATCAGCTGATTTCTCAACATAAACACAACAAGCCAGAAGGGAATGGCAAAAAATATTTCAAGGAATGAAAAACAGAGGTCTGCAACCAAGAATACTCTACCCAGCAAGGCTGTCATTCAAAATGGAAGGTGAAATAAGGAGCTTCCCAGACAAAGGAAGTCTAAAAGAATACCTTGCCACCAAACCAGCATTGCAAGAGATGCTAAAGGATCTGCTTTAAGAAGATGAAGAAACAGAGAGACATAAACATGGGCGCAGAGGTAAATGGATTAAATGTACCAATCAAAAGACATAAGGCAGCTGAATGGATAAGAACCAACTTTAACTTATGAATGCTTTAAAGTGATCTTGTTATTAATAGATTTTACTAAATAAGGTACCATTTTGTATCTTACTTGTATCTGCATTACTGCATGCTAAGTTTTCTTAGACTGGAATTATTTCACAATATGGGAAAATCAGGTTGCTTACAATAACTCAGAAAAATCTAATGCAGTTAAGGAAGAAGAAAAACGTAAGAAAATGTGGATGTATATTACACAGACAACATGCTATCTTTCTTATTCACTGTTACAAAATATGTGCTTATTTGTGGGTATGTAATATATAGATTTTGTTAGCAATTTATGTTTTAAATAGCAACCAACTAGTCGTTGGTGTGATGTAAAATCAGTCATTATTTAGGTTAGAAAAGATGCTGAGAAAGAAGACGAATTTGGATGGAAGTTGCAAACCACTAAACTATAAGATTTATGTACATAGACAAAATATATTCTCATAATAGCATGTAAATTAGATGAGATTCCTTTCAAACAAATTGTGGAAATACGCATTTCCAGTTATGAAGGCCCCCAAACTGGGGATACTTGGGAAAAGGAATTAATGCTATAGTAAACTTTATTATTGAAATGTAAACATATCTAATCTCTACCTCAACAGACTCTTAAACAGTTCAGGGGTTAGTTTAGGACCACATGGGAAGTCAACCAAAAGTTAAAATAATAGCTAGAATACTATTCTAAAAATTATTTCAATTCTAGGGATTTTTATTTTTTACCTAAACTTAGTAGGCATAATCATTTCTACTCTGGGGACCAGCTGAGCACTGCAATTGCCATTATTTCTGAAGCCTTCAACTTGTAAAACCCATGTAGAGGAAAAACAGGATATTGAAAGAAGTAAGACCTGTGCACAGCCAATATCAATCAATCAATCAATCAATCAACCAACCAATCTACTATTTAAGATGGAAAACCCCAAAAAGAATAAGTTGTAATTCCAGTAGCTTTAAATAAAGTTGAGTTGTATTATTGGAGGGGGAGGATCTGACTCAAAAACCAAATTCACTTTTTACTATGGTTTTGGCACTGGCTCTAGGACAACTCTCACAAAAGTAAGTTTTGCAATACACCATATCTGTGATATATTTTACAAAAATAGCATTCTAGAGTAAAATAAGTATTAAAGAAAACAAAACTGCTTAATCTTGCTACAGTATGTCTAAAATACTATCATTGAACATATAATAATTATGTAAGCAATTGGCATATTTAAAACTTTTTGTATTAACTCTTCAAAATCCAGTATGTACTTTAAATATGTGTAAAAATATGTATGGGTGTAAATGTATTTTTGCATGTGTTTGGTAATACTGCAATTCATATTACTTAAAAGAGTAAATCTTTTATTTTAATTTTATTGTTGTTGTATTACATCCATCCCCTTTTTGCTCCCTTCTGTCCCCCTCCCCACCCACCCATTCACCCCAAAGTCAATCCCACCTGTTGTCCAAAGAGTAATTCTTTAAACAAATAAATTAATATAGGCATTTTGAAATAATGAAAAGAAACCTTTGTATTAATATGAATTGAGCAGCTGACAGAAGGCAGTAATTAAATGGTGAATTGTCTGGATGTGAAAGAGAAAAAAAGTAGAAATTCGTGGTTACAGAATAGGCAGGGGGATTTTAAGAAAAACAAAGGAAATAGAGAAGCCAAAGAACATATATGCATGGCTCATGGACATGAACTAAGGGAAGCATTTCTGGAGGGAATGGTGTACTGGGTGGACAGGGACAAAGAGGGGAAAATTGGGACAACTGTAATAGCAAAATAAATAAAATATATTAAAAAAAATAAAGTACTTCAGAATAAACTTAACTAAGGAGATAAAAGAACTTTACTCAGAAAACTACAGAACATTGAAGAAAGGAATTAAGGAAGATACAAATTAATGGGAGCATATACCATGCTCATGGATGGGAGGAATTAACATCGTTAAATATCCATACTATCCAAAGCAGAAAAGATGGCGACAGAGTAGAAAGCAGTGCTGATGGTGTTCTCGAGTACCAGAGCAGCTAGAGGACAAGATAGGGAGCACGAGACATCTTCAGTTCGCTAAGAATTGGAGCTGTCAGCATCTGGACTCAGGGGAGCACAGCCCAGAGGCAGCGGAGACCTGCAGAAGAGCAGGTGAGGGGGCTCCGGACTTATAGGCCTGAGGGCCCACGTCGGCTCTGGGCAGGGGCAGCTCTACCCAAATGTGCGCGTTTAACTGAAGCAGCTCCAAGCTCCCTGGTGACTAGAAATCTGAACAGTGAAGTGTGGGCAGCGAGGACAAACACAGTAGGGTACAAGAAATTGAACTCCCGCAGGGAAGGGACTGTATGAGAGACTCCCTCCAGCAACAGGGAGAGGAAGCTCCTCATAGGGCTAGAGGTGGAGGAGAAGAGTCTTGCAGGGAGCAGGAGCTTGGGAGCAGGGAAATGTACTGGCTGGGTGGTGAGAGGGCTGAAAACAGTGCTTCTGGGACACCGGGGAAACAGCAGTTTAAAGCCCCTGCAAGCAGGGAGGCCCAGCCCTGCGCACACACACACAGGCCCCCAGGCCCCAGCAGAAACTCCAAACTGTGAGCCGGGAACTAGTAGCAGGGGCAACTAACCCGCCCATTGCCCAAGACAAACACCACAGATCACAGAGGCCGGGTAAAGGACTCCTCAGAGAGCTGGTTGACTTGGAGGTTTGGCTCTTGCCCAGGGGAGCTGGGCAGTGTTGGCGGACCCTGGGCACTGTTGGCAGATGGGGGCTGTCTCCTCTGGGAGCTGAGGGCACAGGGCTAGTCATCACAGGAACCAGGGAGGTTGCAGGCTGCCCTGCAGGGGTGCCAGGTGCTCAGCACAGGCAGGAACCTCCACTAGGAGTTGGAGGGGACACCCTGCGGGCTCCAGTCCTAAAACCCAGCTAGGCTATTGAAGGCCCAGCCTACCTGGGGGCTGACACTCAGAATCAGCCCTGACTGTGACAATCAGAGGTCCTGCCACGCCAAGACCAGCTAGACTATAGACTGCAGAGACCTGACCAAGAAAGAGGCAGCCTCAGGAAATGGATTGCTGCTAATCTCAAGCACCTGAGTTATACTGAGAGCTACATGAACTATTAATCCCCAACATATCCTTTTCAAAAGTTACTTCTCACATATTTTTTAATCCCCCCCTATCTCAATCCACCTTAATACCCAAGACCCTCTCCCTACTCTTGAATTAAAGTTTACTCACTCTTTGGCGACAATGCATTCCCAGTCCTCAATCTAAGTATTCCTCCCTTCCCCAACCACCAAAACCCTTTCTTTATTCTTTTCTTTTTTTCCCCCTCTTTCTTTCTTTCTTTCTTTCTTTCTTTCTTTCTTTCTTTCTTTCTTTATTTCTTTCTTCCTTTTTCTTTTCTTTCTTTCTTTCTTTCTTTCTTTCTTTCTTTCTTTCTTTCTTTCTTTTTCTTCCTGTTAAAGCCCACTGGTTCTGGCTCCACCTGGACCAATCAGAGATCATAAAGGGTGAACAGACACCTAAACCCTTTCTTTATTAATATTGATTTCTCTTTGTCTTGTGACTTTCTCCCCCACCTCCCCCTTTTTTTTCCTTCTTTCTTTTCTTCCAGATAAAGCCCACTGGTCCTGGTTCTGCCTGGACCAAACAGAGATCATAAAGGGTGAA
>PVIW01011427.1:0-37606 GCA_004026585.1 Noctilio leporinus | reverse complement strand
TCAAACGCGCCCCTCTGGGCAGAGCCGCCCCTGCCCAGAGCCGACCTCGGCCCGCCGGCCGGTCGGTCGGGAACGCCTCACCTACTGTCCCGCTGGCCTCCTCTGCCTCTGGGCTCTGCTCCCCTGTGTCCAGATGCTGTCCGTTCCAATCCCTAGGGTCCTGAAGACTTCTCACGCTCCTTATCCTGTCCTCTAGCTGGTTTGGTACTTGAGAACACCATCAGCACTGCTCTCTACTCTGTCGCCATCTTCCCTCCTCCAAAGAATACAATTTCTGAATTGAAGAATACAGTAGAAGGAATCAACAGTTGGTTAGAGGAAGCAGAGGACTGAATAAGTGAGCTGGAGGGCATCATAAAAAAAAATATTCAAAGACAGTGCAACAGAATGAAAGAAACCTGAACAAGAATAAAAAAGGTTTTAAGAGAGCTGCAGGACAACATGAAACACAATAAGATCTGTGCAATAGGGATACCAGAAGGAGAAGAGAAACAAAGAATGGAAAACCTGTTCAGAAAAGTAATGAGAGAAAACTTCCCTAACATGATGAGCAAAAATGTTACTCAAGTTCAGGAAACACAGAGGGTGCCAATGAGGATAAATCCAAACAGACCCACCCCATGTAACAACATAATTAAAATAGCAAATTTCAAAGACAAGGAGAGAATCCTAAAAGCATCAAGAAAGAAACAACAAATAACATATAAGGGGGCTCCAATAAGGTTATCAAATGATTACTCAACAGAAACAATATAAGCCAGAATGGAATGGCAAAAAAATATTCCAAGTAATGGGAAACAAAAGCCTGCAACCAAGAATGCTCTACCGAGTAAGGCTCTCATTCAAAATGGAAGAAGAAATAAGGAGTTTCCCAAATGAAAGAAGACTAAAAGAATACATCTCTACCAAACCAGCATTGCAAGAAATGCTAAAGGGTCTGCTTTTAAAAAATGAAGAAACAGAGAGAGACAGAGAGGAAAATAGGTACAAAATGAGAAAATGGCAATAAATATCAATCAATAATAACCTTAAATGTAAATGGATTAAATGTTCCAATCAAAAGACATAGGGTGGCTGAATGGATAAGAAAACATAACCCACATATATACTGTCTTCAAGAGACCCACCTCAGAACAAAAGATTGACACAGATTGAAAGTGAAGGGATGGAAAAACATATATCAAGCAAATAGATATAAATAAAAGGCCGGGGTAGCAACACTTATTTCAGACAAAATAGATTTTACAATGAAGGCCATAAAAAGAGACAAAGAAGGACATTTCATAATACTTTAGTGACCAATCCATCAAGAGGATATAACTCTTATAAATATATATGCAGCCAGCATAGGAGCTCCCAAATATATAAGGAAAATCTTGGAGGACTTCAAGAAGGATGTGGACAGCAACACACTAATAGTAGAGGATTTTATTACCCCCATTATCAATAATACAGATCTTCCAAACAAAAAACAAAAAAAGAACAAACAAACAACAAATAAAGATATTATGGCATTGAACAGCACTCTAGAGGAAATGGACCTAAGTGATATATGCAGAATCTTTCACCCCAAAAAAGCAAAATATACATTCCTTTCAAATGCACATGGAACAGTCTCAAAGATAGACCACATAGTAGGTCACAAGAAAAGCCTCCAGAAACACAGAAACATTGAAATCATATGAGGCATCTTCTCAGATCACAATGGCTTGAAAGTAGAAACCAACCTCAAGGGAAGAAAACAAAAACACTCTAATTCATGTAGACTGAATAACATGCTTTTAAGTAAGGAATGGGTAAACAATGAGATCAAAGAGAAATCAAAACATTTCTGGAAACAAATGATAATGAATACAGAACAGCCCAAAACCTATAGGAAGACAGCAAAAGCAGTTCTCAGGGGGAAATTCATAGGAATACAAACCTACCTAAACAGGATTGAAAAAGCTTATATAAACAGTCTAACCATAAAGCTGCAAGAACTAGAGGAGCAACAACAAAGACCAGAGCAAGTACAGTAAAGGAAATAATCAAGATCAGAGCAGAATTAAATAACTTAGACATTAAAACTACAGTTCAAAGAATCAATTAATCCAGGAGCTTATTTATTTTTTTGAAAAAATAAATAAAATTGACAAGCCTTTACCCAGACTCATCAAGAGAAAAAAAAAGAGGTCACAAATAAATAAAATCAGAAACAACAGAAGAGAAATCACAACTGATACTTCAGAAATACAAAGGATTGTAAGAAATTACTACAAACAACTATATGACAAGAAATATGACAACCTGGGTGAAATGGACAAATTTCTGGAAACATATAATCTACCAAAACTGAACCCAGAAGAAGCAGAAAGCCTGAATAGACCAATAACAACTAGTGAAATTGAAGAAGTAATCCAAAATCTCCCAAAGCACAAGAACCCGGGACCAGCTCGCTACACAGGTGAATTCTACCACATAGTTAAAGAAGAACTAACTCCTATCCTTCTCAACCTATTCCAAAAAATCCAAGAAGAGGGAAGACTCCCAAACTCTTTCTATGAAGCCAATATTATTCTAATCCTAAAACCAGGTCAAGATACAACTAAGAAAGAAAACTATAGGCCAATATCTCTGATGAACATAGATTCTAAGATTCTCAACAAAATATTGGCCAACCAGATCCAGTGATACATTATAAAGATCATACACCATGATCAAGTGGGTTTCATCCCAAGGACGCAAGGATGGTACAACATTTGCAAATCAATAAATGTAATACACTACATCAACAAAATGAAAGACAAAAACCATATGATCATATCAATAGATGCTGAGAAAGCATTTGATAAAGTGCAGCAACCATTTATGATTAAAACCCTCAGCAAAATGGGAATAGAGGGAGCATACCTCAACATCATAAAGGCCACATATGAGAAACCAACATCATACTCAATGGGCAAAAACTAAAACCTTTCCCCCTAAGATCAGGAACAAGACAAGGCTGTCCACTTTCACCACTTCTGTTTAACGTCATTTTGGAAGTTTTAGCCATAGTTATAGTGAAGAAAATGGAATCAAAGGTATCCAAATTGGAAAGGAGGAAATAAAAACTTTTATTATTTGCAGATAACATGATAGTGTACATACAAAACCTGATAGACTCCACCAAAAACTTACTGGACCTAATAAGCAAATTTGGCAAAATATTTGGATATAAAGTCAATATTCAGAAATCAAAAGCATTTTTGTATACCAATAATGAAATATCAGAGATAGAAGCTAGAAAACAAATCCCATTCACCACAGCAACAACAAAAAAATAAACTATTTAGGAATAAACTTAACCAAGGAGGTAAAAGACCTGTACTCAGAAAACTACAGAGCATTGAAGAAAACAATTAAGGAAGACTCAAATAAAAGAAAATATATACCATGTTCATGAATGGGAAGAATTAACATCATTAAAATGTCCATATTACCCAAAGCAATCTGTAGATTCAATGTAATCTCAATTAATGACATACTTCACAGATATAGAAAAAAATACTTCAAAAATTGATATGGAGCCAAAAATGTCCAGGAATAGCCACAGCAATCTTGAGAAAGAAGAACAAGGTAGGAGAAATCACAATACCAGACATCAAACTATACTACAAGGCTACTGTAATCAAAATTATCTGGTACTGGCATAAGAATAGACATATAGATCAATGGAACAGAATATAAAGCCCAGAAATAAATCCTGGACTCTATGGTCAATTATGATTCAACAAAGTGGGAAGAAACATAAAATGAAATAAAAATTCTCTTCAATAAGTGGTGTTGGGAGAGCTGGACTAGACCACCAACTTACACTGTACACCAGAATAAAGTCAAGATGGATAAAAGACTTAAACATAAGCAGTGCCACCATAAAAATCCTATAGGAAAATATAGGCAGTAAAATTTTAGATTTCCTATGCAGAAATATGTCTACTGATACTTCTCCAAGTGCAAAAGAAATAAAAGAACAAATAAACAAACAGGGCTATATCAAACTGAAAATTTTCTGTTCAGCTAAAAAAATCCCACTAGCAAAATTCAAAGGGAACCAACTGTATGGGAAAACACATTTGCCAATGATACCTCAGACAAGGGTTTGATATCCAAAACCTATAAAGAATGTATGCAACTCAACACTAGGGAGACTGACAACCCAATTAAAAGATGGGCAAAGGACCTGAACATACAACTCTCTGAGGAAGACATATAAAGGGCCAAAAGGCGTATGAAAGAATGATCAACATTACTAGCCTTGAGAGAGATGCAAATGAAAAATCACAATAAGATACCACCTCACACCTGTCAGAATGGCAATCATCAACAAATCAACAAACAAGTGTTGGCAAGGATGTGGGGAAATGGAAACCCTGGTGCAGTTGGTGGGAATGCAGGCTGGTGTAACCACTATGGAAAACAGTATAGAGTTTCCTTTAAAAACTAAAAATGGAACTGCCTTTAGATCCAGCAATTCCACTACTAGGATTATATCCAAACAACCCTGAAACACCAATTCATAAGAACCTATGTACCCCTATGTTCATAGTAGTGGTATTTACAATACCAAGTGCTGGAAACAGCCTAAGTGCCTATCAGTAGATGAATGGATCAAAAATCTTTTGTACATTTACACAATGGAAAACTACATAGCAGAAGGAAAGAAGGAACTCCTCACCTTTGCAACAACATTGATGAAACTGGAAAGTATTATGCTTAGTGAAATAAGCCAGTCAGTGAAAGACAAATACCATATGATCTCACCCATTAAAGGACCCTAATGAACAAAACAAACAAACAACAAAACAGAACCAGATACATGAATACAATAAATAGACCTTTGGTGGGAAGGGAGGAGGAGGAAAAGAACTGCAGTTTAGTCAAGGAACTAGTATGGCAGAACCATGGACATGGACAGCAAGTGGGATTGACTTTGGAGAAAAGTGGGTGAGTGGTGAAAGGGAGAGTGGGGAGGGGAAATAAGATGATGTAATACAACAACAATAAAATTAATTAATTAAATAAATAAATAAATAAAATACTCCTCCTCAATAGCACCTCCTATCCTGTTTCTAAACTTAATGTTCTGTTGGCCTCACCCTTGACTGCATTCCCCTCTGGTACATTCTGCAAACATTTAATCCTACTTATTACTTACTTATTATTTGTATTCTTCTTGTACTCATTTTATGTTTTCCATGTCAGAGACTGAATAGCTGTGATTAAATATTAAGCCTCTGGCTGGCATGGCTCATTCTGGGTCTACCTGTACAAAGCTCCAGATTGTCCCACACAGTTCAGAGTGTGTGAGGAAAACAGGGTCCAGCCATGGTAATTCTCCCTCCTGGTGCAGGTTTATAGTCATGTTTTTCTATTTCTTTAAATAAATTGGAGATAATACATCCAGATTCTTAGTTGTTCTTATTTTCAATATGTGAATAGTTTGAAAATAAAATATTCAGTTGGTAAGGAAGCTTGGAAAAGGCCTCATTTCACTTCCTCATCTTAGAAATGGAGAAATGGAGAGGCCTAGGCAGCAGTAACTTGGTCAATGTCTTTAATTATGTCGGTTAGTGTCAGAGGTGGATGATATAAATGTTCTGGACTCCAAGATGTTTACTTTAACATGAGCTTTGCTTGCAATCCAAGGTTGCTGTGGATGCTGTGTGACATCCATACACAAATGGTACCCTAGGGGTTAGAGATATAGATACCATGTCTTCCTGAAGAGGAACTCCTGCTCTGGCTCCCTTGCTATTCATAATTCCCTTTGATAGTTTACTTGATGCAAGAAATATATTGCTGAATGGTAGGGCACTTAGGATTCAAACAGTAGTACCAAGATATAGCCACATTTGTTTATAAGATTAGGTACTGATAGAGTCTATGAAATTCTGTTTTGAGGCTTCTCTAAAGCCTTAGAATTAAGTCAGGCAGCTACAATTGCTAAGAGTTATGGACCTGAGATTTCTATTTTGTAAACTCTCAACTTCCATGAGAACTTAAGTGCCCAGATCAAGTGCTTGCTTCCCCTAGGAAAATGTCTAGAACCCATCTTGGAATAGTAACTCTCTCTTCTGTGCCCTGTACCTTAACTTCTATAATAACACCAATTTATGAGATTTATTTATAAAATCATGGCCTCCCCCACAGAAGAGGCACAGTCTCACCCTATGTAGTGCTAGTCACATATTAGACCCAGTTGATGTTTATTGAAAGAATAGTTTTAAGTACCTGAAATTTTAGAGAAGTAGACCAAAGTTGCAGGTGGACTACCTGCTTACCATGCAAAGTTGTGTGTTTGAGGAGAAAGTTGAGCTTTTATCCTTTGAGCCCCTGTTTCGCAAATAGCTATCTCATGGCAAATTCCCACTGTATTGAGAAGCTATTGAAAAGCAGTTAATAAAATGTCATTTACTATTAGTCAATTTTCAGCTTAGACTCCTAAAACAAAATATACCTAGCTCTACTAAATAACCATTTACCCACATACTTCTTTTCCTTGTTGATTTGATTGTGATTAACTTTATCTTAATAATGGCTGTCAAAATTCCTTTGCCTTTTTCCTCCTGGATATTACCTTCCTGTCTTGTCTGATATTTGGCTGCAGTGAAATTTCTGAGGTTAACCTCATAGTAAACTCTCAAGTTATAACAAACTAAATCTAACTAGTGAAATGACTTTCTTGACTTCTGACAGAGACAGAAGTGAAGGCAATCATTAACTTGTACAGTATGGGCCTGACCCTGGTAAATTCTGATCTTTAACATACTTCTTTAAAAAATAAATGAATGTGAAAGCAGCTTATAAAAACAATATAAAAATTTAGATTTAAATTGATTGCTTCAAATTCTTGAGGCTGTAATATAAACTGCCTCAACTTCCTGTTTTCATTTATTTTAAATGATCTAGAATATGTCAAAACTCATACAGCCTGAGACTAGTATCACCAAATAAGAAGAATATAATAGGCATTTCCACTAGCTTTCAATCATACTTGGTTGAAGCACATAATTTCTGAACTACTATTGTTAGATATCTATTAAAATTAGCTTTTCATACTTCTTCTGACGAATATCTATGTTCCTTTGTAATAAAATAAATCTTTAAAAAATTCAAAGTAGAATTAATATTTTCTCTTTTATTAGATGATAAAAGTACAAGATAAAACAAAGTTCTAATTATTTCCTTTACTTTTCGCTCCAACAACACAAATTTCTCCTGTACCCTTCTGGTGGGGTTGTAAACCTATTTTCTCCAGCCAGTCCTTTGTGGAGCTGTATTGAAGTAACTGCTTTAGAGTTTTGATAACAGCTCCAGAATGGTTGCTCATTTGGATCTTAAAATATAGCATTTGTCTTCACAGAGTGTAGCATTTCCTGTGAACTAAAACCAGTAACCATTCATTTCATAATTGATCTCCTTTCTCAGTGGAGCACATTTCTAAAAACTGAGCATACTTAATGTGGCATCAGAAATGCACAGTGCACCAGTGAATTGGTCTCCAATTTTCTGTTTGAGGGGTGTGTACACTCTCAACACACAGATAACACAAATATAAAATTTGAGAAGCACTCAAAAACAATTCAATTTTGAGTCATCTTTTTTTTTCCCCCCTAAGTGAAGCTGAAAAAAATTATCCAAACCCTTACATAATTTTTGGAAAAATGGAAAGCTTGTTTATTGGAGTTGAATGAAATCTTATGGCCCAGAACATGATCTTACTGTTCATGAAGTGAGGTGAGGGTGCTTCTGAGCTGAAGCCTCAGAGGCAGCTGCACCAGGAATTGAAGTTGGGCTATGAAATAGTGAGTTGGCCCCTGAAAGTGCCTGATTCCACAATATTTCAGTTAAATACTCCACTAAACCATCTCTTCAACAGTACTAGTATGAGGGGAAATGCTAATTACGGTTGCAATGGGGCAACACTTTAGACCTATTAAATTGGACAAAAGGAAAGCCATGGCAACTAGAACTGACTGGTGTGCAATAAGGAAGATGGATGGGTCCTCTCATATATTACTGAAGAAATTCTACTGTTTTATCATTTAGGAAATGAATCTGTCAACATCCATTTTCATTAAACATGCACACATTTCACAGTGTAGAAAGCTCACTCCAGAGAGGTAGACCAAAGACATAAAAGTAGCACTATGTATGAATCTAACTGCAAAAGTGTTATTGTAGCATTGTACATTTGGACCTAAAGAGAAACAAAGACAATGTTCAAAGTATATGATGATTAAAAAGACTTTAAAGCACTTGGAAGTGTGGAAGGTTGTATGGATATTAAAAAAGAGAAGTCAGTGTCCTATCTAGTGGCTTGGGGGAAGCAGAAAAAGGGATATGATAGAATATGGATTAATAAAATAAGGAATAACTAAATATTCTATGTGTGCTTTATAATATATGATTATAAATTATGTAATTAGTTGTAAAAGAACACCCATCACACCACTTGCATTGCCTGCTTAGAATAGTTGTTTTACCCTTCACTTCTCTAGGAGACATTTAACAACATCTGAGGACAACTTTGGTTGTCAGAGCTTAACAAGGGGGTGCTAGCTACATCCAGTGGGTAGAGGCCCAGGCTGTTGCTGCCACCAAACATGGTACTATGCTCAGCCTAGTCCCCCACAACATGAACTGATATGACTCAAAAGACCAATAGTGCCCAGGGGGAGAAATGCTCATCTGGAGAGTAAAGATGGAAGGGGAAGGAGAACATGGGAGGGAGGTAAAGAGAGTAAAAAACAAAATAATATATGTATATTTTAAAGAAGTCTATGCCAACACATACTCATGCATACATACAAACCCACACAAAGCACACAAACACATTATCAACATGAAGACAAGAGCCAGGTATGTGCAAATCTAAACTATAATAAGAGATCATATGCCTATCTTCATCTGTCCCTGTTTAGAGTTTATCTTCTCTTCATGGAACCAGGAGGCAGAATCCTGACAGGGAAGAGTCCTTGATACACTGCACAGCAAACCTATGACTTCTTCATTTTCTTAGTGTTATGTTGAAAATTGGTTGTTGGTATACACTTTTGCCATTTACTATATCAATGTCCAGAAAACCTAAAAGCAAAGAATTGCCATCAGCTTTGGCTATAAGTACTTATAGCCAAAATTAATTATATACATTTTATATATTTATATAAATTAATATGAAAACCACCTATAAAAACTAAGGAATAAAAGTACCAGGAAAGAAAATATTAACAGATATCTTGTCACTCACTCAACATATGTTGGCCAATCATTTACAGTGTTGGGAGAGTGCCATGAACCAAGTTCAAGGATAAAAAGATGAGTGCGGTGTCATCTTTGCTTTCAAAAGATGGGTAATACAGAATCCAGGAAAGAAGGCTGACATGTAGTAAAACACAGCCCAAACTGTCTGGGAGGTTCAGGTGTAAGGGGTTGTTTCTGTTCATGTGGAGGAGGAGGTGTAGGCAAGATTGATGGGCAGTTGACTAGTGTCTTGATGGATGGCTAGACCAAGTGGATTGCATAATCACAGCTGTATCCGGCAACAAATTTGAATAAAATGGAGGTAGACATATTTAAGAGAGAAAAATAAAATGATTAGAAGTCGCCAGTGACAGAAGAAGATGAAAGACATGCCTAGGTTTTTGGTTAGGGAACAGATGGTTGTGTGGCTGGCTATTAACATTGGAATAAGCTAAAACACTACAGAAATATTCTTGCCTGGAATTTTATAAATATCTTTTATCTATTCTCAGATATGATCTAATTCTCTAAAATAAAACTTTAAGTGATTTTTCCCAAGCTCTTCCCTTTGTTTATTAATAGCCACAACAACTAAACATAATAGAATTTTAAACATTCTTTAAAAATGATAAAGCCTGACTATGGAACATAAAGTAATAAGGTTACCTCATTATTTCCTCATCACAAGTCTGTACACTATATCTGGAAAGTGAGACAGATTTATCCATACTTTGAGAAATTACTGATCATATAGTCATACTTTTAGCACAGCACTCAGTAAAAATAGTGGTATAATCATATCTTTTGTTTGAACTAAAGGCATATTTTAACAGTGATTTCTAGCTTAATATTATTCCATGACTAGATATTAACTTCAACATAAACATACCAGCTTCATAACAAGGAAAGCCTTTATGATTTGGACCCTGCTTGCTTCTCCCTATCCCCTATCCCTGTCAGCAGCCCCAGGCTGCAGCTTGTAACTCAGGAACACTGAGTGCAAAACCTCTGTCCGCTGCTCCTATTGACTGCAACCCCTGCCCTATGTTTCCCTTTCCCCAAAGAAGCCTCAGCTGTTATTCTTTGTCCTGCTGCAATGCTGTGTCTTCTGAAAATCATTTAAATCATTTCACCTATGAAGCCTTACATCCTAGAACTTATCACATATATTGCAGTTAAAAAACAAGTGTGAATGCTGCCTATGTTTATCTGTCTATTCATTCTTCCAGTTTCACACCTCCAAGGCAATTTCTGGTACACAATAGTTAGCATATATACAAATCCTACAAATGTATATAATATAGATATAAACATAATTATACATTTGAATGTGTTTATTTCAAATCAGTGATTTCAATAATAAATCATTATAATTGATTTAAATGTGTTTATATCTGTGTTTATATTCTCATACTGTAGTAAGTGCCTGCTTTCCGTTAAGGCCAACGGATAAGTACAAAAATTATAGATGCAAAAAGAATTTTTAATTGTTCATTCTTTTGCTCTAAAGAATAATTGCTGAGATTTGTTTACTATAGTTTTGATGTTTTGAAAAATCCTCTTCAGAAGATAATGTAGAGAGCTGATCAATCACTGTGTTAACTGAAACTTGAGGGAGGGGCTAGGTGGCAGAGTGTAAACAGCGATTAGCAGGGAGGTGAAGAACCTGGCTTCCTCTGAGACAGTAACCTGAACCCAATCTCAGCTTCTTCACTTCAAAGTTGGATGATGGGTGGAAGTTTGCTTAACTTTTACATGCTTCAGTTTTTACCTGTAAAATGGGATAAGTACCACACAATTTACAATTCTGATTTCCAAAAATGTTTGAAAATTATTATCATCACCACTATTAGTGTTAAAATTATTGATTCATTTGGCTTCAGCATCTGACATGAACTTATTTAAGCTGAAGGGAAAGTCTGCCCCATAATGATGTGAGGTCTTAATTAAAGCCATTTAATGTAAATGGTCATATAAAATTGAGGACCTATAGCTAGCTACCTCATAAGATTTTAATGACCATGAAAGTGAAATATTTCATTTTAGATGCTGACATATAGTAAAATCTCCCTAAATGTTGGCTATTGTTAGTGCATTCCAGCTAGCATTATAAGCATGAGAATGCTATCACCCATTTTGTATCACTCATTTCATTATACATGTAGTGTGAATCAGCAGTTCTGTAACTTAACGTATTGTATAGGGATTTATCACCAATTTACTAATGTGATCATTGAGATATAAAAGAATAGGTAATTAAAAAAATTATTTATTATTTTTAGAGACAGAGGAAGAGAAAGGCAGAGAGGGAGAGAGACATCAATGTGTGGTTGCCTTTCACCTGCCTCCAGCTACCAACCTGGCTAGAGACATGGCTTGCAACCTGGTTATGTGCCCTGGCTGGGAATGGAACCAGTGACATTTGGGTTCACAGTCCAACACCTTATTCACTGTGCCACCAGCTAAGGTTCACAACTTCTATATGAAGAAATATTAGGTGGTTTTACTTAAAATCATATTTAAGTACTCTGATCCCAGCAAGGTGTTTTTTCCAATACCCAGTTGGTTATTAAATTATCCAAGAATGTTTGGTCAACTGGCCTGGTGAGGGTGGTTTTTACATCACCCAAGTCCCACTGGCCTAACTCTTCACAGTAATAAAATAAAAGTTAGGAATAGAAGCTGGGATGGGAAAGGGCAGCAAGCAGGTAAGATTCAGGTGGGGGTGTATTTCCACATCCTTAGTTCTCTTAGCTCTACCTTCCTCTCTCTGGCAGATTAGGCTCATGCTGGAGTTATAGAAGTTGTTCTAGGCTTCACATCAATACATAGCAGGAGGACCCAACTTTTCTGTTTGTTCATTCCTCAAGTACAAGGAGCCTTCTTTCTCAGAAGCTCCCAGCAAAGTACATTTCATGCCATTTGCACATTTGACCCCTAGGTAATGTACTAATGTACATCTGGATTCCTAAAATAGTAATCACTGACAGGAAGTGGTGGATCTTTATAATCATTGAGACCCATACTTTGGAAAAAGGGGCTCGTACTTGCATACTTAGCTAATAATCATCAGAGGAGATAAAGTATCATCTAAGCCCCTAACAGACCTGATGAGGGTGGGACAACCACCATGAATAAGAAGCTGAACATGACCAACAGCTTTCAAATATATATTTTTTAATCAGTAGAAACCTTTACACAGACAAATTCAATATATCATCTTGTGAAATAACACTATTTGAAAAATAAGGAAGTGGAACAGCTCAAGCAATAAGAAAGGAAGCCCAATGCCCAAGGCAACCCCCATATTACCTTCTTGAAATGTTTGAGATTTGAAAACCACAGGACAGATGATCTAAGGGTTCACTCTCTACCTCAAAATTATAAGTATATGCCCCATATTCAACTTCTCCACTTGGAGAAAGGATAGCACAGGCAAACCGGAACACAAAACCAACCAAACAGGAAGGTTTATTTGCCTATCATTTTCATTGCACATGTAATTTATAAATATCTAAATATATCATATATATAATCTAATATACTTTTATTGTCAAAGCTGTCAGGCATGAAAAAAAGATGTTTTTAAAATTTTATTTATTTAAATATTTTATTCATTATTTTTAGAGAGAAGGGAAGGGAAATAGGCAGAGAGGGAGAGGGACATCAATGTATGGCTGCCTTTCACCTGCCTTCAGCTACAGATGTGGCTGGAGACTTGGCTTGCAACCTGGTTATGTGCCCTGGGTGGGAACTGAACCAGCATCCTTTGGGTTCACAGACCGGCATCTTATCCACTGTGCCACCAGCCAGGGCTGTTTTAATGTATATATTAATAATTTTATGTAATTATTTTACTTTAAAGAGATTTTTAAAAGACAAGGGCAGGGAGGGAGGAAGAAAGGGAGAGAAACATCAATGTATGGTTGCCTTTCACCTGCCTCCAACTACAGACCTGGCTGGAGAACAGGCTTGCAACCTGGTCATGTGCCCTGGCTGGGAATGGAACCAGTGACCTTTTGGGTTCACAGCCTGGCATCTATCCACTAAGCCACCAGCTGGGGCTAATTTTATGTATTTTTCATAGTATAAAGTAAGTTGTCTCAACCATAATCTTAAATAAAGCAGGATATGCACAAATGCATGCATGTATAGATGGATGGAAGAATGGATGGATGGATCAATGGACACATAGATGTACATATGGGTGGTCTTTAGAATACCAAAATAATGGTGAGATTATAAAATATTTCTTCTTTATATATTATATTTATAAAATAAACATATATTACTTTTATAAATGGAAAGGCAAACCCATGAATATCATTAATTTAAAAAGTGAAAATGGGAATTCTGAGCTTAGACAGGAAAAGCTGGATATGATCAATTGGAGGTTCCTAAGTACACTATCCACATGAAAATAATTCAGTCAGGTTGTGCCTCGTTGTGTCCCCTTAGCTAACATCATGAATCAACTCTGTGTTGCACCTACTCCCAAAGAGAAAATATGGGTCTCTTAGGTCCCACTATGGATATTCAAACAAAGCACTGTAAATCAAGGAAAAAATGTTTTTTCTTAAGGGCTTTGACAGGGCAATTTCTAATTGAGCTATCTTTTCTTATTCCTGAAGACTAGATAACTACAGGTGGTAAACCTCAAGAATCAGTAATAGAATGCAGGCAGAAATTCTGTAATTTAAGTATTTCAGATAAAGTAGCAAGAAAGTGCATGTCTACAGCTCCAGGCATGTGCATCTGAAAGTTTGAGAAACAAGGAACTTGGAAAACATAAAAATCTTATTTTTTCCCATAAATTCCTTATCCATTGTATTTCTGAAAAAATAATTTGGACAACAAATCAAAGGCTGTTTTGAAGGACAAAAAATAAATATATTATTTTTTGGTTATTAAGAAAAGCAACAGAAATCTGCGATTTGGCTAGATGATAAAATGAAGAAAAACACTAAGTTTATCTGCAAGTACAGCTTTGGCATCTCAGGAAAATCATTGTCAATGAATGTAGAGCAGAAATGGTTTGGTTTTAAGTTTTTGGTGTCTTTCCCCCACCACTAAACCATCACCACCTACTTGTTCTGCCCACCCTGTAGCTTTGCTGGATGCCAAATTATTCTTATGACACTAGAGTACCTGGTGTCTATATAGTACATACATCTTGTCACATGGATAGGAATGGGATTATCCATACAACAACATAAGCCCAATACTTGACAAGTTTCAAGGTTTGAAGGGGTTTGAGGACAGAGCCAGAACTTCCATTTGTTTGTTGTTGTTGTGTTTAAGTCAAAAGACAAAATAAGTATATTAATATAGAGGAAAAATGCATGGGGAGCAAAAGCTAAATTTTATATTTCTAGGTAATTCTGTAATTAAAAATAGAGTCACTATAGCTTGATTTTCTTGGGCTGCTGATTACAACTTTCTTGGATAGACTTCTGACCTGAGTACCATCCCAGGGTCAAGGCTTGGGGGATGAGTATATCTAATGAATTTCAATTATATTGAATTTAGGGACCACATCTTGAATAAACTCCTAACATAGTAAGGGAGACCCTAAAACATTTGCCTTTTCTATCCTAAATATATTCAATGATTGGATTCCAAAAAGTAACAACTTTTTTCAACTATCCCTGATAGGTGTTATAGTAATCGAGATAGGTATTTTTGGTATGAGTTGAATGTAAAAATCTGAGTGACTCTTAAATACCTGTGATGGCACTTGGTTAATTGAGAAACAATGAGGAATATTCTGCAAATAAATACACTGTAACTCTAGCCCATTCAGAGCTCTGAAGCCTTGAGTACTAGTCATTCCATAGTAATCTGATGCAAGGGCTCATGGCTAGTGATCATAATGTGAAATTCTTACTCAATTGCCAAACCCAATTTTACCATTATCCCACACATCTCCAAACTAAGCACGGTATTCTATTGTTATGATATACTTAATGCCTTCAAGGACAAAGAAGTTGTTCTTCAGCAAGACATAGGATCTACTTATAAACCAATTCCTGTCTGAAGTTTCTTGACTTCCATTCCTACTCCTCATTCTTTTCTAATAATACTTCAAGAATCCATGCAATCTGCTTTTATAGTCATAAGTGAGGGCTCCCACTTTTGTACCATGTAGTATAATGAACCTATTTCTATGAGCATATTGGTAATATTCTATTTCCTCATAGTTTTTAATTGTCTGGTGACCACAGATCCTAGTATAGTAGGTTTTATTAAATGAATACACATTTAGCTATTAGGAGACTTGCACAAATGGTTGAAGTCTTCACATAGGAACATTACAAAATTAGAGAACATAAAGACTGTGTTCCCCCAAAATGAATATGTGGAAACTATAACACCCCCAATGTGACTCTATTTAAAGTTAGGGCTTTTATGAGATATTTGAGATTAGAAGAAGCCATAGGGTAGGGTCTTAATCAGACAGAACTGATAGCCTTCTAGGAAGAGGAAGAAAGAAAGATCTCATTATTTCTCTTCACCTATAAGCACCAAAGAAAGGTCATGTGAACACATGTCAGGTGGATAATGCGGCACCTACAATCCAGCAGTGGGCCCTTAACAGGACCTGAATTGGCTTGTACCTTGATGTGGAACTTCCCAGCCTCCAGACCATTGTTTAAGCTACCCAGTCTCTGGTACTTTGCTATAGAAGCTCGGATTGATTAATAGAGGTAGTAAAAATGGCAGTTTATTAGCTATAATAAAGAAGAAATGAAGCTCATCTGAAGAGAGTGTGAAGAGAAGTAAAATAACAAGACTTGAAATTCTTAAATGATATCAGAGTGAAAAAACTTAATGGTTGATGAATGCCTTTCTAACTATTAAGGACTGAGTTTTATCTACAGATGCTTTCTCATTTTAATCCAACAATTTAAAAAATAGTAAAGGAACTGTCAAAGAGGTAGATTTGTACTCAGAATACTTATGCACCTGCATAAAGCCATGGGATGAGTTAGTTCAAACGTAAGCTCCTCAGTCAGTCACACTCATGTCAATGTCAAGCTTCCACTGTGATTCTGATTAACTACTTGAAACTTTTCTTTCTATCCATAACTTTAAAGATAGCACTTTTTATGACATTTGATACTGTCCTTGAAATCCTTGCCTACTTTTCTTAAAGAAAGTTTTAACAAATCCTATGGGGACTTTGACAACCCTCTAATAAATATGTTGTTCAAAAGGTCTAAAAAGAAAAAGTAAAAAAGAAAGGCTTTCTGAAAAGCCTTAGGGGACTTGATGAAAACATTAGGGGACTTGATGAAGCCTGTTTTTGTTTTTCTCACTCTCTCCAAGGGCTAATTAGGGAGTGGCTGGATATAGTAAAGAGGACAGTGGAAGAAAGAAGGGAATTAAATTATGATGGGAAATTATGATTCTAATCAATCTTAACTTTTGCTCATGTAGAAATGTAAAGATAAGTGTAATTATTAATAGAAGGGAAAAAATGTACCAACCTACCAATTAGAACATTCTATATATCTGTATGTTATTTTTTTCTCATCTGACACCTTATCCTACCCTTCTCCCTCAACTAATAATCACAAGTGTATACATACACACACACATACACACACACACACACCCCTTCACCTAGAATCCAGCTTAGGTATTTCACTGTGCAGCTCACATATACTTGCATTAATACCAACACAGTCCTGGGAACCACCTTGACCAGGTGACTTGGAGTGCTGGTGGAAACAGAAATCTGCAGTTTTGACAAATATCTCAAGGGGTTATTCTTTATAATCCAATGTGTGACAACTGCTCATCAATCCACAGTCATCCTCATGAAAGGTAATAGAGCCCAATCCCTTGGAGGTGAAAATTGCCTAGAGCAGACCAGTTAAGTAGGCTTTCTACCTTTCCCTTGTAATTTGAAGACATGTGTTTAGAGCTTAACCCAACAGATAGGTCCAGTGCCTACTACGTGGGAGACATTATCCCAGGTACATTCTGTCTCTTCTGTATAGGGCTTGTTTGCTCTTCAATCTCTTAACTACTTTGGTTGGAAGCTTAATTGGCCTGGAGCCGGGACCATAAAGCATAGCATCAGTAGATTCAAGATGAAGAGTCACTGAAGCCCAGGGGGTCATAGCTCTATTTAAAGGTCCTGGGACAATGGGGTGCAGATCTGGCTCTGCTGGGAGCCTCATCTGTCACTTACCCTCATGCGTCTTGTGTTCCATCTGTCTATTAAAGTGAAAAAGTAATCTATCTTCTTTACTTTGAAGGCTGTTTGTGATGCTCAAATATAAACATTGAGGTAGCTTTTTAAAAGTTAATTAGATTGACAAAGATTCCCTGGCATCATACAGTGTCTCATTCCTGTCATTACTTATGTCTTAACTCTCTCCTCTTTACTGAATATCTGTAGTATATTGTGTTGGGCTCAATAAGTAAATAATCTCATTTTCTCTGTAAAAAAGTTCTTTACAGATTTATTACTTTGTTTTTTATAGATATGGAGCCAACTCTAAGGCTTGAAGCAACTCACTCAAGTGCATGGTTAATAAGGACTTGAAGCCAGTATTATCCACAAACACATGTTCTTTCCCAATTTTACAGTCTCTGCTTTTGAAATTCTCATTTCTAACCTCTTTCTAGCAAGATTTTAGAGAAAACTCTGCTGAAGTATGGAAGACCCAATAAAAAATACCATAACTCATATTAAAAAACCATGATACCTGGTTGTTAAAGCACCCTTTGTTTCTTCAGGAGTGCCTCCCCTTCCTTGTTCAAGACCTAAGAAATACCAATGGGGCATACACTGTACTGTAGAAGACATCTAATCATCTTTAATCAACCAATGGGGAAATAAAACTAGGGTTAAAACTCAAAGAACTTGAACCTATAGATGTTAGGTGCAAGATAAAACACTGGTGCCAAAAATCAAAGGTAGAATCAATGTCCAACAAAAATTGTTTTAGATTAACAAGTGTGGGTGATCTCATGAGCAATTTCTTTATTCCTGAATGTGTCAGAGGAAAAGACTCTGAGGAGAAACTGAGTTAACAAAAACAGAAGGTCAGAGTGAGCAGAGGTGTTCCGGGAGAAGTGTAACTGACAATGGCCTATGTTAGTCCCCATTCCAGGTTGACAGGCAGCATTCTCCTGAAGAACTTGTAGTATGTCCACCACCTTCCACTGAATCTTTGTGAAGCAAGTGCCACTCATGCTCCTTCTCCTTCAGGGATGGATGCTCATGTGGCTAGATGTGGCTAGGCAACAGAGGTCACATTCTTGGTGATGGCCATTAATTCTCACCAGGTTGGAGCCATATGGAACTTAGTTTTGGACTTCACTAAAACTGCCTGGAGAGAGAAGAATACCTTCTCCTGCATTTGACACACACTAGGACTAGTGGCTAGCTTGCTTCCATGTGGAAAGCTCCATCAGATAGTGAACCATAAGTGGGAGCTAAAGAAAGTGAATGAGAGAGCTGGGTAGGAGAGACTAATGACAACTGGCAGGGAGAAAGAGAAGCTAAGTGTTCAGGACACATTTTGATATTTATATCCAGAGATGTACTGAACTGAAATAATCCTAAATTCTGAGCTGGATAAACCAATTATTCTTTTTCTTTCATTAAGCCAACTGAGTTAATATTCTGTCAAATGCAATTTTATGATTTCTGACTCATAAAGGATAAAGGAGACAGCATTAAAATACAAGAAAGAGGATGGGCTGAAAAGGAGCAGCAAGTGAATTTGTGTAGAAAAAATGAGGCCTGATCAAAACAAGATTGGGGACCTCAGCCGGGGCATGCATTGGTAATTAATATGGTGGGCATTAAGAAATATAGATAGGCTCTGGCTGGTGGCACAGTGGATAGGTGCCAGCCTGCAAATCCAAGGGTCTCTGATTCTATTCCTATCCAGGGTACATGGCCAGGTTGCAAGCCTGGTCTCTAGCCAGGTCTCCAGCCAGGTCCATAGCTGGAGGCAGGTGAAAGGCAACCATATATTGATGTTTCTTTCCCTCTTTGCCTCTCTCTTTACCCCCTTCTCTAAAAAGAATAAATAAAATCTTTTTTAAAAAGTAAAAGAAATATAAAATCATACTAGCTTTTATTTTAATACACATAGATGATTTAATTAAAATAATGTTTGGAAGTTTTATCTTCAATCCTACTAAGACTCAAACTAATACTAAAAACATAAGTGTCAATATTCATCAGAGACACCTAGCTTATTATTCTTCTTTCTTCAATTCTATGCATCTACAGCATTATTTCTCTGAAACAGGAGCTATTGAACAGGTATTTTTTTTTTTTTTTTTTTTCCCCAGGGGAACCCTTGTTCTCTCACCTAGTTCTGTGATAGCCCTATCAGACTATGACTCTCCCAGAGTGTTCCTGGAGGCTGAGGTAGCACATTTTTTGCCTGAACCTCAGTTCCTCACACAGAGTAAATTAAAAATAAAGGGAGATTCAATGAGTGAATAAATGATTGAGATCAATTTTAAAGAAACATCTGGGATCTGTGAATACTTTGGGAAATGCAGAAAACAAATGAAAAAGCCTCTAACAGTCTTCTACAGAGACATGGACTAAGAGACCCACTGTCACTGCTTGACTGATAATAGTCCCTTCCTTGATTTTCTCAAAACTGCATTTGCCTCCCTCCAATTTATTCTCCACACTGTATCCAGAACACTATTTTAAATGGGGAATGTGATCATACCACTCTACATGAACGATCCTTTCTGACAGCTATCCCCATGTCTAAGAACATTTAAGTGATCACTTACACTGCCTTTGGGAACTAGAAGGACCTGGTCTCACCCTACATGCTCCTCTACCCCCTGCCATTTGAGTTCATTTGAATGAACTCCTTGGGTTCAGGGCTTTCCCATAGTTTATTTCCTCTCTGGGTCTACCCTTCTACTCTTCTCCCATTGTTATCTCTTCCTATATGTCACACATTGTCTTAAATGTCACTATTTCAAAGAGCCTTTCCCGGTCCTTTAGCTGAAGTTGAATAGTGAAATTATAAATTCTCACAGCACAAAGTACTTCTTGTTAGCATAGTAATTAAAATTACTTGTGTTTCTAATTATTTGCTTAATTATTTCTTTAATTATCTCTATTGCTAGAACATGAAGCTTACAAAATCAAGCCTATGTCAGTCTTGTTCACCATTTTATTTTTTTTAACACTGAGCTGATTTTCCAGCACAGATAAGACTGATGATGAAGATAACAACCAAGATGCAGAGAGGTGAGCCAGGTCACTCTTCACTGTGTCAAAACAATACACCCCAATCAGGATGCCCTTGTTACCATTTTGATTCTTTCAGATAATCTGTGTATTTAGTTTATAAGTAGCTAAAAATTATAATCCACTTTAATGTGTTGATGTTTTATTGAAACAGGTAGAAGTAGAATTTTTGGCCATTTTTTCCCTAAACTGAACATCTGTCTTGACTGTTGTTAGTACACCAACATCTGCTCTTAGCCTCTGAGGAACAGCAGGCATTCCGACAGCTGGGCAACTGCCAATAGCAGCTTTACTTGTCAGCCGCAAATATCTGCAAATGAGTTTGTGAGGTGGTGGTATCTAGTTTTAAAAATCATCATTTAGAAACATGTGTTGTGAATGAATGAGTAGATTTACATGTGTATTTTCATACCTTCTGGCTGTATGTCCAAATAGTACTTGACAATTTGTTTTGATTCTAGGAAGTGATGTCAGGTTTCCACCTCCCTCTTCCCTACATGGGGATAAACATATGGCAGAGGCCTTAAACCACATGACAAAAGACCTCCTGAATGTTCAGGAGAGAGACTGAGAATGTCTCAACAACACTGGAGAGGCTGGTAGAAAACAATTCATGGTGAAAAAGATGGATTCACTAAGAAAAGAGACTACCTTTATATAATCAAAGATCACATATATGGAGTCAAAGTGCAAGAAAGAGATCAACAAAGGATTCAACTACCAGGTAGAAGCTCTGAAACCACAGATCAGGAAACAAAGCACATTTCACAAAAAAGTGAAGGAGGGACTTTATGGTGAGTTAATTGCTTCCTAAATGAAGCAATCCTTACATGCTCAGCTTACTCAGGCATAGAACTGTTTTGGTGGAGAGTAGGAGCTGAATAGACAAAGGGAGAAATGCCAAGAACTAAAGAAACCGTGCTTTTATTATTATTTTTTTCTTAAAATCAAATAGCCTATTTCAATCAAGTTTTTCCTCCAGGAGTCACCTCTGGTAGGTATTCTCCCACAAATATTCTGAAGTAGAGTGCTAAAGGTAAACCCACAGACTGCTCCCCAGAGAGATAAGAGACAAAATATCAGGAGCAGAGTCAGGAGGATCCTTACAGGCTTGGTAAAATACCCAGAGCCAGGATAGCATGGAAACGGTATCCAAGTAGAAGCTCCAGGAATAAGCCTTTAGGAGCCCATGATGAAGGGGATGTGAGCGGCAGCAGTGTGCAGGCAAGTGTCGGGCAGAATTAAAGATAGTAAATCAAGCTAAGCAGTGCAATATAATAAGATAATATATGTAATAAACAAAAGATCATTTTTCAAAGTAACATGAATACAATTGAGCTGTAGTAAGAGAGCCAATAATATTACACTATGCATAAACCCTTCATTAATAATTTCCCTTCATAGGTACAGGGGGATGAAGACAAGAATCAAATGTAATGGATAAAGGCAACATGAATTGTGCAATGTTAGTTCACAAATTGCAAAAGGCATTATAGTTAAAGAGGGTAATCAATACTACATTTTATTAGCAAGTACAGTTGGCAGTTTTTGGAGATTACATATTGCCTTTGAAAAGAAAGTAAAGATTCAGAGGTTATCAATTGCAGTACTAGGTAGTACATCATCAAAGCAAAGATTAGTGGTTGTAGCAATTACAATCCATGGCTTTGTAAATCATGCAATCCCTAATCACATAATTGGTAAGTCACAAGCTGGAGAGGAAACAAGTGTGTCCTTAGTGCAACTTCTTCAGGGGAGTTCCTTTTGTTTAAAAAGATGCAACAGTTTTTACTTCCCACTTTTATGTTGTATACAAAGCCATGTAATGGTACATTTGTGTCCAAAACAGAAATATATTCTTTATACAATCCTTGGGTTCTATAGTTCCTGTAACACCATATCTGATGGATAAGTACATTCCCCTCCGTTTTTCAAGGTTAAAACTGCAGGTGCATCAAGCCTGTTGGCTTTCTGATTACCTGTATAGAGATGTCAAAAGAGCCTGGGTCCTGAAAAGAGCCTTGGGCCCTCAGGCCCAAGGTGTTTTACGTCCTCACAGATGGCAGCGTATTGGAAGAAGACAGGAAGGAACATTGCTGGAAGTAGTTTGCTTAAATCTTCTGTACTCAGGATAAACTCTCAAATCTGCAATGTGTCGAACCAGACCTTTATTTCTGCTCTTCACCAGTTTCCCTCTCTAATGCCTCTGCATTCACCTTGCAGCCTGCTGACCTTCGTTCACTGTGCAAGGATACATGCTGTTCCTTCCTCCTTGTTTGCTTGCTCTTTCCTTTCACTGAACCATTCTTTGCCTCTTTTATCTTCACAAGTCTCATTTCTACCCTTTCCTAACACACAGACTTAAAATGTCCTGTGCTCTAGGAGGTTAGTCCTAGCTCACAGACTAGATGAAGAGATTTGTCAGTTTACTGGAATCTGCTTTTTTATGTGATTGTATGCCTTTTTGATTATAGGAATGTTTGAGCCTAGTGATACAGTTTGGAATATAAGTAAACACATTTCTGTGTGCACTAAACCTAAGGTAAGAGGAAACACTATGACAAATACTGCAACGAATGACAGGTAGACACCCCTATAGCTTTTCTCAACCACTAAACTAGGATGAGTCATGGCTTTCCTGCAGACTTCTAAGAGAAAGTTGAAATCAATATTAAGTCATGAATGTGGAAACTATTTAAAAAAGATAAACCAGTTTGTAATAATGTGGCATAGAGAGGTAATTAAATGTTGCATGTGTTCCCCTAAAGTCACCACCCCACTTTTTTTTTTTTTTTAAGATTTTATTTCATTATTTTTAGAAAGAGGGGAAGGGAGAGAGGCAGAGAGGAAGAGAGACATCAATGTATGGTTGCCTTTCACCTGCCTCCAGCCACAGACCTGGCTGGAGACTTGGTTTGCAACCTGGTTATGTGCCCTGGCTGGGGAACCGAACCTGTGACCTTTGGGTTCACAGGCCGGTGCCTTATCCACTGTGCTACCAGCCAGGGCTACCACCCCACTTCTTGATTTGGATTGAGGTCATCAAACTAGTTCTACTAAACAGCCACAGTGGAAAGGCCACGTGGAGGCCACCATTCCAGAGGGCACAGCTGCCCAGCCCACATCCAACTGTTGTATTTGCTTTGAGATTTCAGAAACTTGCCTTTTGTGAGCAGTTAGTATTAATTACACTTGAGTGATATAGAAATTGGAAACTTGACATAAAAAAGCTGCTGCAAAAAAGAAACAAATGAGAAAAAAGAAAGAAAGAAAAACAAATAATTATCTGGTGATGATCAGGGTTACTGGTTCTTTGATGACTAGCACAGAGTCTGATATTGGCATTGAGAAAGGGATCTGTGTTTGGCAGTGGGAAACATTTAATTAAATCATTAATTCAGAGGGTAAAGCATATTTAGTATGGACCTATGGCTTCCAGAGAGTCTGGGGATCAGAATATAAGAGGTGAGTATCCACTGTGTTGGTTAAGGTTGAAAAAAAAAAGATTATCTCAGGAAAGAATCTTTCAGGTTACATGCAGAAATAAGAGAAATTACAGAAATTTGAGGTCTTTCTGATTGGAAAAAAATATTAAATGTTTTTGGATGTACAGAGGCAATGTGGGTTTTTACAAAGATGTCATGCAACACATGAGGGAAGATTTTTAGTTAGAAATAGCAACTCAAAGCAAATAAAATGATAGGCTATTTTCCTGTCTTTGTCCAGAAAAATATTTGTCTTTGAGTGGGGAAAGACTTAGAGAACTGGGCTCCTGAGAAAAACATTTCAGAAAGAACTTTGGGTGTGGTTAGCAACATGTAGAACTAAGTGGAAGCATATGGATTCAACGTCTTCTAGTATTTAAGGCAATATAAATATGCAAATTTAAATATGTCATGAATTTGGATCAAAAAAAGCTTTTAGTATTTTATTCTTAATATATTCCTTGTGGCTCCAACAGTCTGTAAACAGAAAGGGAGATGAATCCTCAAAGTGGGCATAGGTTAATTTTTGTTGATGCCAGGAAAGACCATAAGAATGACAGCCTTTAGAAAGAAGTCTAAGAGTTCAGATAGTGAGTGATAGAAGAGATGCTCCTAGGCCCAAATGTCCTCTATCTTCCAGGGTTTTCCAACACTGTAGTATTGCAGAGCAGAGTTGCTGAATGGATAGAAGCCAGTAACTGCTGTGTGGTACTGGCCACTGGTCCCAGTTTTCTGTTCTCTGAATGGCATGGTGCATTGCTAGTGTTTTGTTTACATTCCACCTTTGAACATTGGTTTATATGTGTGTATGTGTACGGAATGTGATGATATTAGTTTTTTTGTTTGTTTGTATTGTTTCTTAAGTTCAAGATCTTTCTATGAAAAGAGATAACCACATCCAGAATGTATGGAGATGACTTGGAAACAAAAGCAGTAACTGGATGAGGGTTTGGAATGTCTTCTGTTGGAGGGATATGGGAAGTCCAGTTTGTGGGGAGGGTGGAGGCAGGGAGTTTATGTGCATGTGAGGATGGCAGATGTTTGGTGACGGAGGGCAAGTGGTGACAGACATTCCACATCCTCCATTGTACTTAGCCATTAATCCAGATATGTCTAGTGGGCTGTTAGGACATGCATCTGTGTCATTTTTGAGCAATTAAAAACTGGTGTGCATGCACACTCCCTTTTGTCTCCCTGCCATTGAAACTTTCCAGGGTCCTCATTCTAAACAGCATATAAAAGATGGTGGATGGCTGTCAATCACTTCTGAGGTGATTTGAAAAATAAATTTTTGTTTAATTAAATCATCGAGATTTCAAGGCTGTTTTTCTACTGTTGGCAGCTAGCATTAATTACTTTGACAAATGGTATAAAAATGTGCTCTAACAATATAATCAAGTAAATAGCAGCCTCTATGGTATGAACAAAACTATAAAAATATACATACAGCAAAAAACAGAAAGAGAATAAATAGCCTAAAATATTAATATTTCCAATATACTAACATAATATACTACTTAGAAGAGGATTATCCACAATTTTGTAACTTTTTAATCTCCTACAAGATTCTTTTAATTGCTCCTTCCTTGCAAATTCCTCAAAAAAGATGATTACTTCCTTGAAACAGGCTGAAGCAAAATCACAGTCAAAATATTAAAATCCACCAAGATAAGGACAATAAGGACAAGTAACACATTTCTTTTTTTTTTAGCATAGAATTTTTTTATTCTTATTTATTCTATTACAGTTGTCCCAATTCCCCTCTTTTGTCCTCCTCCACCCAGCCCACCCACTGCCCCCACAGTAAATCCCCACACTATTTCTAAAATAATAATGATTGGCAGAAAAATAATCAGAAAGGCTCCATTATACATTGAATTTTACAAGGCTGAGCCATAGCCTACCGAGGCAACCCTGTGTTCTCTCTTCTACCTCATACCACCCATCATGCACAGCCGGTTGATACCACCTCTGGCTAGGATGAGCCAAAGAGTTTGAAACTAGAGAGTATAACATTCTTCTCAATTAAAAAAAAAATAAAATCTGTAATGAGCTGTATAGTTACTCAAAAGGAAAAGAAAAAGTCAATTCAAGAATCATGGTTTATCCAAAATTATATGTTCAAATATTAAATGTAATTAAGAGATGAATTGTTGACACATACATGTAGCATATGCTCCCCTTCACATTAGAGTAACACTATGAGTAAAATTTACTTTTCTATTACAGGAAAATAATTAGGTTTTTGAAGTCATGTTTTTTCACTCTAGAAAATTCTAGTAGCTGCCTACAACACTTAGTATAAAATTCAAATCCATCAGCAAGATCTCTAAGTTCTACAGGCATTTCATCCTCTACGACTATCTATTTCTATACCTCTCTCCTTTTTATTTTGCTCTGGAACTTCAATTACTGGATTTATTCTAGTTCTACCCTGCCCCAGGGCCTTGGTATTTGCCATTTTGTTACTTCTGCTGGTGGGCAGATTTTCCTCTGATATTAAACGTGGCTAAACTCTTTTCAGCATCATGTTGTAATTCATATATCAAATTTTCAGAGAGGCCTTCCTGACCTCTTAATTCAGAATATTTCCACATCAAACTCTAGCACAAGCATTCTTTAGCTACCTTATTTTCATAACACTTGTCATTATTTTAATTTGTAATGCTATTGTATTTGTTTATTGCCAATGTATTTATCTGCTGTGCCCAACACTGTTTTTGGGACTATCATTGTGTTTAGCACACAGAAAGTAAAGTATCAATAAATATATCTTGAAGAAATACTAGATGGAACAGTAAGCAGTACAAGAAGTAGTTCCAGCTATAAGAGTGTGACTTAATACAATGAGAACTTCCATAGCAAGAAAAATAAGATTTATCCCAGTTTAATCCTGGACACTATTCCTGCCCCTACTTTATTCCTTCTTGGAGCTCCATGCATGTTTGAACCAATTTCCCAATCATCTCTCTGTCTCTACTAGATGCCATACTTTTGCTAATCTGAGGATTTTGTCCATGTTGCTCCTCTGTATTTCTCCTGTCTCTTTTCAGGAGAGAGAGGCAAAGAGGGAAACTTCAATGTATGGTTGCCTTTCACCTGCCTCCAGCTATGGACCAGGATGGAGATCTGGCTTGCAAACTGGTTATGTGTATGCTGGCTGAGAATCAAACTAGCAACTTTTGGGTTTGCAGGCTGGCTCCTTATTTGCTATGCCACCAGCCAGGGCCTGAGAGTCAGCCTCTCAGACTCAGTTCCTCAGTTATGTTCCTTATGAAATCTGCCTGATGCTCATTCCATCACCAATCCCACTCTTCAGCAGAAGCAGCCTCTCTATGCTCAGTGCCCTCAGGAGCTCTGTTAGACAACTGCAAGTATTTGTGGCAATTATCTCTGTTATTTGTCTTCAGGCCACTACCAGAGGATTCTCTGAAGGATAGGGTCAGTGTCTTACTTTGAGATCCAGAGCATTATGTATAACATCAGAAGATGGAAAACACCCAACAATGCCTTCAGACCTAACAATATAATTGAACACAAATATATATTATTTTTAAATAGTTTTACAAGTAGTCTTCAAATTATTTGCTTAACACTATTTTTCTACAAAGTGCTATTGATACTCTTGTAGTTATTTAAAACCTATTGCAGCCCTGGCTGGTGTGGCTCAGTGGATTGGCACTGGCCTGTGAAACCAAGGGTTGCTGGTTCAATTCCCAGCTAGGGCACATAACCAGATTGCACGCCAGGTCTCCAGCCATGTCCCCAGCTGGAGGCAGGTGAAAGACAACCGTACATTGATGCTTCTCTCCCTTTCTTCCTCCCGCCCTGCCCTTCTTTCTGAAAATAATGAATAAAATATTAAAAAAAAATTTTTAAAAAGCCCTGGCTGGGGAGGGGGGGAAGCCCTGGCTGGTGGCACAGTGGGTAAGGAGCTGGCCTGCAAACCCAAAGGTAGCTGGTTTGATTCCAAGCCAGGGCACATAACCAGGTTGCAAGCCAGGTCTCCAGCCAGGTCTATAGCTGGAGGCAGGTGAAAGGCAACCATACATTGATGTCTCTCTCCCTCTCTGCCTCTCTCCCCTCCCTCTCTGAAAATAATAAAATATTTAAAATAATATTTTAAAAAGTATTGCAAATTATTTATCTTTAAATTAGTTATTAATTTTTATTACTAATATTTCCTGATATTCACAGAACATATAAAATGTTTCAAAATATTTTTGATACAATTTAACTTTAAAATACTCCTGGTAGAAAACAAAACATTCCACTATTTGTAATCTATCTTAATAAAATGATCAGAATTGCAAATTAAACATTCATTTAACATGTGTAATAATGAGCACAATAGGGTTTCAACATCCAAAATGTAATACATATCACAAGAGAGATTTTTCTTTGATGTAAAAAGATATTTAAAATATATTACTTAGTACTAAGTCTATATTAAATATATATTTATTAAAATAAACTATTGAATGTTTGTACTAAATAAGAAATTAATATGTAAATATATACAACATAGTACATAAAACATATGATATGGATGATTTGAATATTAAAAGTAAATTAAGCCAAATAATTTTATGCCAATTATTCATATAGTTTATAATCTGTCTATAATATTTGATTGTTACATTTTTCTTAGAAATTAATTTTGTCAATTGGGTCACATCATATTATTTTCTAAAATCAGTATAATTGTAGTAATCTTCATAATTGCAATTTTTCTATCATAAGTTTTTGACGTATTTAGTTGACTCTTCAATAGACCAAAATTTGTAATTGTGAAAATTTACTATAAGGACTTAATTTTCTGGCAGAGTCAGAGCAAACTTGCTAAATGGAGGCTATTTGCAATCCTAAATTTTTTGTATAGAAATGTTTATATATTTCATCCAAAATATTTTATATATGCAATGTTTTGCCCTTTTTCACAGGACTTTTCCTTGATAGATACTTTTACATAACAAAACTTGTCAAATAAGTTGCTTTTATTATTTTTTTGTATGTTGTATTGGATTTAGAGTTATGTAAAATCATAGGCTTTTTAAATTTCATTTCCTTCTGATACAGAATATGAATTTATTTAATTAAAAATAAGAGTGTCATCAAAATATTCTTTCCAGGTCTCAAATATTTCAACATGCAATTACAGAGTTTTCAAATTAAATTTTATATATAACTGTATTTGAATGTTTATCACTTAATTTGTTCATTATTCCTTTGCATTTGTAACAATAATTTTCAATATATTTCTCTTTGCAAGTCTTGCTTTCAATAAAAGTGATATTCTAAAAGATGAACACATTAAGAATTTGTGCTTCTTTATTTGTTGAATACTTGAAATAAGTTATTTTTAAGAGTTTTGAAGACACTGGGAAGTGTTCCTAGTTTAAAACTAATGCAAATTTTAAAAAGATAAAACTAAATAAATTTCATGTAAATAATACGTAAAATATTTCATTTTCACTAGTTCTAAGCTATATATGTCTGAAATCAGGTTGATCATCATAATGGCTCATTGTCAGCTATAAGGAAACTGCTGGCCAAATGAAATTTGTTGTAGACTTGTGCAGAGCTAAGGCATATCTTTGTTACTATATTAGCTATCTGCATTGTTGGTACTTGAACCCCTGGTGCACTGTTGGTAGGAATGCAGGCTGGTGAAGCCACTATGAAAAACAGTATGGAGTTTCCTAAAAAAACTAAAAATGGAACTGCCTTTTGATCCAGCAATTCCACTACTAGGACTATACCTGAACAACCCTGAAACATCAATTCATAAGAACCTATGTTCTTATGAACATAGGTTCATAACAGCATTATTTATAATAGCCAAGTGCTAGAAACAGCCTAAGTGCCCATCAGTGGATGATTAGAGCAAAAAACTTTGGTACATTTACACAATGGAATACTATACAGCAGAAAGAAAGGAGGAACTCCTAACCTTTGCAACTACATGGATGGGAGTAGAAAGTATTATGCTTAGTGAAATAAGCCAGTCAGTGAAAGACAAGTACCATATGATTTCCCCCATTACAGGACAATAATGAACAAAACAAACAACACCAAAATGGAACCAGATACATGAATACAATGAATAGATCTCCAGTGGGCAGAGGGGAGGGGGAAGGTCAGAAGGAAGAGAAAGAGGAAATGAAGGGGAGCAGTTTAGTCAAGGAACTAGTATGGAAGAACCATAGACCTGGACAACAAGTGGGATTGACTTTGTGGGGAGTGGGTGGGTGGGGAACGGGACAGAGGGAAGGAAAAAAGGGGGATGAATGTAATAAAACAACAATAAAATTAAATTTTAAAAAGTGAAAGAAAAAGAAAAATGGGCAAAGGACCTGAACAGACACCTCTCTTGAGAACACACAAAAGGCTCTCAGGCATATGAAAGAATGCTCAACATCACTTGCCACCAGAGAGATGCAAATTAAAACCACAATAAGATACCACCTCACACCTGTTAGAATGGCAATCATCAACAAATCAACAAACAACAAGTATTGGCAAGGATGTGGGGAAAAAGGAATGCAGACTGGTGTAGCCACTATAGAAAACTGCATGAAATTTCCTCAAAAAGCTAAAAATGGAACTGCCTTTTTACCACTACTAGGATTATAACTGAAGAACCCTGAAATACCAATTCAGAAGAACCTATGCACCTCTATGTTCATAGCTGTGCCATCTACAATAGTCAAGTACTGGAAACAGTCTAAGTGCCCATCAGTGGACAAATGGATAAAAAAAAAAAAATCTTTGGTACATTTACACAATAGAATAATATATAACAGAAAGAAAGAAGAAGCTCCTACTTTTCGCAATAACATGAATGAAACTGGAGAGTATTATGCTTAGTGAGATAAGCCAGTCAGTGAAAAAAAACACCATATGTTCATTACAGGACACTAATAAACAAAACAAATAAACAAGCAAAACAGAATCAGAGACATAAATACAAGGGACAGATCTTCAGTTTGCAAAGGATATGGGAAAGGGAGTGGAGGGAGAAGGAGGTAAGGAAGTGGAGCAGTATAGACTAGGAACTAGCATGGATCTATGGACAGGAACAACAAGTGGGATTGACTGTTGGCGGGGGATGAGAGGGTGAGGAAGGGGAGAGAAGGGGAGGAAATTGGATGAATGTAATACAGCAATAAAATAAAATATTTAAAAAAAGAAAAAATTGTGTTAAAATATTATTCAGTATTGAAAACACATTGCTTATGTAAAAAAGCAACAATACAGAGGTGGACATGGTGTCGGATACAGACGTGAATGTGTCAAAGGTGATTCAATGAACTGTAGTTCCCATTACACACAATTAAAAACAGAGAGGGAGACCAACTGGTCTACAGAAGATGACAGCTATTTGGTGAGAACATTAGGCCTAGAATGTGCCTTTTAAAACCTGAAAACATGTGAGTAATGGAAATTGAACTGTAAGTTCCCAAATCAGTTTCCAACAAGCCTGGCAGTTGAAAATCTTTTTTCTAAAATTTATGTTGCATTGCTGGATCCAATTTCAAATATCCATGTATAGAGTAGATACAGACAATGAATTTTTGTAACAGCCTCACATTTAAAATGTGGAATGAAGTGATTTCCCTCTCTTTCAGCAGATGAAGGTGAAAAATAATTGTAATGTTAACTTTTACAGTGATTTCCAAATTCAAGACACTGGAGAAAACACATTAAATAGCTTAATGCTATTTGAATATGACATTTTAATAGTTACAGAGTTTTCCAAAGTGCTAGAAAAGTGGAAGGCACATTAGATTTGACTTGATGAGTAGTTTATCTTTAGATATGTGGTGATGAGGCAGACTAGGGACTCACCAGCATAACATTCTGCTTCTCACAGTAGTTCCAGTGCACATTTGAGATAAGCATGTTAGTACCATTTGAGATTAGTTTCCAAAGGTTAATAGTTGCTCTCCAAAAAGCCCATTAGATACTTAAAATATAAATGTGAAAAATAAATATATTCCTTTTAGTAACTTAGAACAATAAATATAAATCAGAAATAGGGGAATCAAAGATGGTGACAGAGTAGAGAGCAGTGCTGATGGTGTTCTCCAGTACCAGAGCAGCTGGAGGATAGGACAGGGAGTGCAAGACGTCTTCAGGTCCCTAAGAATTGGAGCAGTCAGCATCTGGACTCAGGGGAGCACAGCCCAGAGGCTGCAGAGACCTACAGGAGAGCAGGTGAGATAGTTCCAAACCGGCCTGAGGGCTGATGTCAGCTCTGGGCAGTGGCAGCTCTAACCAGAGGGGCATGTTTAACTGAAGCCAGCTTCAGGCTCCCTGGTGACTAGAACTCTGAACAGTGAAGTGTGGACAATGAGGGCAAATGCCGTAGAGAACGAGGAATTGAACTCCTGTAGGGGAGGGACTGTGTGAGAGACTCACTCCAGCAACAGGGAGAGGAAGCTCCTCACAGGGCTAGAGGCAGAGGAGAACAGTCCTGCCAGGAGCAGGAGCGGGGGTGCAGGGAAGTGCACTGGCTAGGGCAGCAAGAGGGCCGAAAATGGTGCTGCTGGGCCACTGAGAAAAAAGCAGCTTGAAGCCCCTGCGAGGGGGGAGGCCCAGCCCTGAGCACCCACTCAGGCCCCCAGGCTCTCGCAGAAACTCCAAACTGCAAGGGAACTTGTAGCTGGGCAACTGACCCACCCATTGCCAGTGACAAAGGCCACACTGCAGACGAGCTGAGTAGGGCACATCACAGAGGCGGCATGAAGGACTCCTCGGAGAGCTGGTCTGCTTGGAGGATTGGCTCTCACCCAGGGGAGCTGGGCAGTGTTGACAGACCCTGAGCACTGTTGGCAGACGGGGGCTGCCTGCTCTGGGAGCTGTGGGGACAGGGCTAGTCATCACAGGATCCAGCGAGTTTGCAGGCTGCCCTGCAGGGGTGCCAGGTGCCCATCACAGGCAGGAACCTCCACCAGGAGTTGGAGGGGACACCCTGCGGGCCCCAGAACACCAGCAGCCCTAAAACCCAGCTAGGCTACTGAAGGCCCAGCCTACCTGGGGGCTGACACTCAGAATCAGCCCTGTAACAATCATAGGCCCTGCCACTCCAAGACCAGCTAGACTGTAGACTGCAGAGGCCTGACCAAGAAAAAGAGGCAGCCTCAGGAAATGGATTGCTGCTAATCTCAAGCACCTGAGTTACACTGAGAGCTACATGAACTATTAAACCCCAACATATCCTTTTCAAAAGTTACTTCTCACATATTTTTAATTCCCCCCACCATCTCAATCCACCTAAATACCCAAGACCCTCCCCGTACTCTTGATTTAAAGTCTACTCACTCTCTGGCTACAACTCATTCGAGTCCTCAATCTAAGTATTCCTCCCTTCCCCAGCCACCTAACATCCTTTCTTTATTCTTTCCTTTCTTCCTGTTTCTTTTTTTTTTTCTTTGCCCCCCTCCCCCTTTTCTTCCTGTTAAAGCCCACAGGTCCTGGCTCCACCTGGACCAATCAGAGGTCATAAAGGGTGAACAGCCACATAAACCCTTTATTTATTAATATATATTTTTTCTTTTTCTTGTTATTTTTTTCCTTTTTCTTTTTTTAATTTTTTTAATCTTTTTTTTTTTTTTTTCTCTGCTATAAGCCCACAGGTCTTGGCTCCACCTGGACCAATCAGGGATTATTAAGGGTGAACAGCCATCTAAACCCTTTCTTCTTATTCTTATTATTATTATTATCTTTTTTTTTTCATTTTTCTTTTTTTCCTGCTAAAAGCCCACAGGTTCTGGCTCCACCTGGACCAAACAGGGACCACTAAGTGTGAACAGGGAAGCAGATGTGGCAACTATATACATAGGCTTAGACTGTTCACTCATACTTGAGACTTTCTGATTCTCCCTCTCCTCATTTATGTGAGAAAGGATAGAAGGAGCATCTTGACTGGAAGGAAAGGAGCAACATACACAACCAATCCAGAATACAACCAGATAGACCAAATAAAGGCAACATCAAGAAAAACAAGTGGAGAAAATCTGGGAGACTGCAACATTGAACTCCACAAATCTCCTACCACAATAGGGTGTGCAACTAAGGCAAGGAAACAAAGCAAATTAATCCAAGGAAAAAACAAAAAGCAAAAAGCAAAAAGCAAGCACCAACAGACACCCAAAATGGGGGAAAAAAAGAATCAGTCCATCACCAAATTGAAAGGAAGAATCCCCAAAAAGACCACCAAATGAAACATAGGCACACGAAATATCAGATAAGGAACTCAAAAGAACTATGACAGAGAAGCTCAATGAGCATAGCTAGCTCAAAGAAAACTATAAAAAACTCCAGGGAAGTTACAGGGAACTTACTGAGAGTGACAACAGCATCAAAAACGATATAGAAACTATCAATAACTGCCAGGAGGAAATAAAGAATACAATTTCTGAATTGAAGAATACAGTAGAAGGAATCAACAGTAGGCTAGAGGAAGCAGAGGACCAGATCAGCGAGTTGGAGGGTAATAGAGACAAATATTCCAAGGCAGTACAAGAGAATGAAAAAAGTCTGAACAAGATTGAAGAGGGTTTAAGAGAGCTGCAGGACAACATGAAATGTAACAACATCCATATCATAGGGATACCAGAAGTAGAAGGAAAACAAGAAATGGAAAACCTGTTCAAAAAAGTCATGACAGAAACTCCCTAACATGATGAGTGAAAACATTAATCAAGTTCAGGAAGCACAGAGGGTCCCAATGAAGATCAATCCAAACAGACCAACACCAAGACACATTATTATTAAAATGGTGAATTTAAAAGACAAAGAGAGAATCCTAAAAGCATCAAGAGAGAAATGACATATAAGGGGGCTCCAAGAAGGCTATCAAATGATTATTCAAAAGAAACAATTCAAGCCAGAAGGGAATGGCAAAAAGTATTTCAAGTAATGGTAAACAAAGGCCTGCAACCAAGAATACTCTATCCAGCAAGGCTCTCATTCAAGATAGAAGGAGAAATAAGAAGTTTCCCAGACAAAAAAGACTAACTGAATACATCTCTACCAAACCAGCATTGCAAGAAATACTAAAGGCTCTGCTTTAAAATAAATAAATAAATAAAATGAACAAACAGAGAAAGCCAAAGAGGAATACAGACACAAAGGGAGAAAATGGCAATGAATAAGTATCAATCAATAATAACCTTAAATGCAAATGAATTAAATGCAACAATAATAAGACATAGAGTAGCCAAATGGATAAGACAACATGACCCACATATATGCTGTCTTCAAGAGACCCACCTCAGAACAAAAGATTGACACAGATTGAGAGTGAGGGGATGGAAAAATATATATCAAGCAAATAGACATGAAAAAAAGGCTGGAGTAGCAATACTTATCTCAGACAAATAGATGTTACAATGAAGGCCATAAAAAGGGACAAAGAAGGACATTATATAATACTTAAGGGAACAATCCATCAAGAAGAAATAACTCTGGTAAACATACACACCCAACATAGAAGCTTTGAACTATATAAGGAAAATCTTTGAGGACTTTAAGAAAGATATAAATGGCAATGCACTAATAGTAGGGGATTTTAATACCCCACTATCAACAATGGACAGATCTTTCAAACAAAAAATCACCAAAGATGTTGTGAACTTGAACAACACTGTAGAGGAAATGGACCTAACTGATGTATACAGAGTCTTTTACCCCAAAAAAGCAAAATACACATTCTTTTCAAATGCACAAAGGTCATTCTCTAAATAGACCACATGGTATGTCACAAGACAAGCCTCCATAAGTACAGGAAAATTGAAATCATGCAAAGCATCTTCTCAGATCACAATGGCTTGAAACTAGAAACCAATCTCAAGGGAAAAAAACAAAAATCCTCTAACTCATGGAGACTGACTAACATGCTTTTAAGTAATGAATGGGTTAACAATGAGATGAAAGATGAAATCAAAAAGTTCCTGGAAACAAAATACAATGAACACACAGCAGCCCAAAACCTATGGGATACAGCAAAAGCAGTGCTCCAAGGGAAATTGATAGCAACACAGGCCTTCCTAAGAAGGTCACAAGAAGTTTATAAAAACAACCTAACCATAAAGCTGCAAGAACTAGAGGAACAACAGCAAACAAAGTCCAGAGCAAGTAGAAGGATGAAAATGATCAAGATTAGAGCAGAACTAAAAAACTCAGAGATTCAAACTACAATTGGAAGAATCAACAGGTCCAAAAGCTGGTTCTTTGAAAAAATAAACAAAGTTGACAAGCCTTTATCCAGACTCATCAAGAAAAAGAGAGAGAGGACCCAAATAAACAGAATCAGAACTGACAGAAAAGAAATCACAACTGATATATCAGAAATACAAAATATTGTAAGAAATTACTACAAACAACTATATGCCAAAAAATATGACAACCTGGATGAAATGGACACATTTCTGGAAAGGTATAATCCACCAAAACTGAACCCAGAAGAAGCAGAAAGCCTGAATAGACCAATAACAACTAGTGAAATTAAAAAAGTAATCCAAACTTTCCCAAAGCACAAAAGCCCTGGATGAGATGGCTACACAGGTGAATTTTACCAAACATTTAAAGAAGAACTAACTCCTATCCTTCTCAACCTATACAAAAAATTCAGGAAGAGGGAAGACTCCCAAACTCGTTCTTTGAGGCCAGTATTATTCTAATCCCAAAACCAGGGCAAGACGCAACTAAGAAAGAAAGCTACAGGCCAATATCTCTGATGAACATAGATGCTAAAATTCTCAACAAAATATTGGCCAATCGGATTCAGCAGTATATTACAAAGATCATACACCACTATCAAGTGGGCTTCATCCCAGAGATGCAAGGATGGTACAATATTCGAAAATCAATCAATGTAATACACCACATCAACAAATTGATAGATAAAAACCATATGATCATATCAATAGATGCTGAAAAAGCATTTGATAAAGTGCAGCAACCATTTATGATAAAAACCCTCAGCAAAATGGGAATAGGGTGAGCATACCTCAACATCATAAAGGCCATCTATGAGAAACCTGAAGCCAACATCCTACTTAATGGACAAAAACTGAAAGCTTTCCCCCTAAGATCAGGAACAAGACAAGGCTGTCCACTTTCTCCACTTCTATTCAACATTGTCTTGGAAGTTCTAGCTATAGCCATCAGAGAAGAAAAAGGAATCAAAGGTATCCAAATTGGAAAGGAGGAAGTCAAACTGTCATTATTTGCAGATGACATGATAGTGTACATACAAATCCCGATGGGCTCCACCAAAAACTTACTCGACCTAATAAGCAAATTTAGCAAAGTAGCTGGGTATAAAGTCAATATCCAGAAATCAAAAGCATTTTTGTATACCAATAATGAAACAACAGAAATAGAAGCCAGAAAACAAATCCCATTTACCATAGCAACAAGAAAAATAAAGTACCTAGGAATCAACTTAACTAAGGAGGTCAAAGACCTGTACTCAGAAAACTACAGAACAATGAAGAAAGAAATCAAGGAAGACACAAATAAATGGAAGCATATACCATGTTCGTGGATGGGAAGAATTAACATCATTAAAATGTCCATATTACCCAAA
>PVIW01011426.1:0-37606 GCA_004026585.1 Noctilio leporinus | reverse complement strand
GGAGAGAGAGGGAGAGAGGAAGAAAGAAAGATATTGAAGCTGGTAATTCAGTTTACCATACCATTTTCTGATGTCTTACGCCAGTTACCTCCTTCCGCATGATCCTTTAGCTGTGTGGAGCCTTCTCTCTGAACACAGCAAACTCCTTTCCATTCTACATTGCACTGTGCTATTAAGTATATTGGTAGCTCTAGCGTTCAAGTTTACTTTCCAGAGTGTTCCAGTGACATGACAGCTATTCCTCTTTTTCGTTCGCCTTTTTAGCTTGTTATTTCATTTGTGATAATCATTAGAGCATTCACTGACTTTAGGATAGATCCGAAAGCCTTTCAGATTCACCATCAGATCAATAAAACACTTTTGTTTTCCTCTAATACTGTGAAAACCTTCCAAAAGATGACAACTTAATTTGCTGTACATTTACTCAACAGGAACAATGAGCAGTGGACAGAACACTCTGGGGAAAAACAAGTTTAATGGAACTTTAGAATTTGGGAGTTGAGATGACTTGGATTTTGTGAGCTTCTTAATTTAATAGATGCTATTTTCTAATCATTTGTAAGCTACTTTTGTTTTTCTTTATTCACATTACAATGTAGCGGTGGTCAGCTGGGTATTTGTTTTTCTCGCATATCCCAGGCATCTGCGGAGTGTTCTGAGCCCCAGGGGAGAGGGGTTTGCAAAGGTGGAAGGTCAGATGGAAAGTGTACATCTGGGGTCAGGGTACTTCAGCCCCAGATTCATGGATGAAAGGAACCAGTGGAGGGGGGTTCAGGGCATTGTCCTTTTTGCTTCTGAGGGAAGAAGGGAAGGAGAGGGTTTGAGACCTGGGGAAGACACGCTGCTTCCTTACCGTGCTGGCTTAGGGAGAGCAGGCAAGAACCCTTCTCCTGGTGGAGCCAAGGGGACACTTTCCAGCAGGGCTCAGTGGCCCAGGGGTGTAGGGGCATGGCTCCTGCACACCTGTGAAGCCCATCCTCCTCCTATTGATTAACCTAATAGTAGCTGCATGGTCGAGGGCTTTCAGCAGGTCCTATACTATGATAAATGCTTTATACCTGAACTCATGTTACCCTCACAATTTATCTATGACTGTGGCAGAAGCAGTGAACATCATTGACATCCCAGGTCTCTGTTGGAGATCAAAGGGTCCTAACCTTCCTGAAAGCCATGGCTGAGTTGTATCCACTAGGAAGCCCACGGTATTTATTAGGTTATTGATTCAGCATTCACCTGGAGCAGTCACCTGCCTCTCATTATGTGACATTCCTATTACTATCCAGGGACACAGCTGCCCCCTTGCAGAGCTCCACGTCCTCAAATCAGATAACCAAGCTTACGTCTCGCTCTCTTACAGTCCCAGGAATAGAGTGTCCTGCCAGCCACCTCCTCTCTGTCCTCACCCACTCCCTTCCTGGGACTACAAGAGAGACAAGGAAGTAGGTGGATAAAGCTGGTGGACATGAGAGCAGCTTGGAAGGGGCCTCGGATGGCTTGTCTCTCCTTTTGCCACCAGTCTGACTGGCTGATGTGGAAGACCGAAAGTGGTAGCAATAAACACTGATAAGTTAGTTCTACCAAAATGTTCTGCAGCTACTGCATCTTGCACTGAGAGTTGTTAACAGGATCAAATGAGATGATGCAGATGAGTCTTATTTGTAGACGGTAGTCCTGGGTATAGAGTACTTTTAGTGCTTTTGGAAGACTGTCTCTCCCTGTGGAAGAATTGTTCATCCTCACTGTATTGATACCAGGCTTGGCCATGTGACTTGCTTTAGCCAATAACATGGGAGTAGATATGTGCATTTCTGGGCAGATGCTTAAAGAGCCAGCATAGGGTTCTCTGTGTTCTCGCTTCCCTGCCCCTGTTTTTGTCAGCTTAGGCCTCTGGTTACTTCTGTGAGCAAAGCCCTCTGCTGACCCAGGATGGATAGGCACAAGAGTGAAAATAAAATGTTTTAAACTGCTGAGAGTATTCAAATTGTTTGATATTGCAGAGTAGCCTGGCATAGTCCCACTGATAACCCAGTTCAACCCTGGAAGTCTAGGATGTTTCTGGAAATTGAGGCTCAGTTGTGAAACGTAATGCCACTATCAATAGCCAAGATTGAAACACTTAGGAAAAAATCCTTGGTTTCAGGTTAAAGAGAAGAGAAAGTTGTATTTTTTACTCATTGTGGTAGCTTTTATTTTTCTCCATATTTTGTGGTTTGTCATATACATATCCCAGTGTGCAAAAAGTGCAATACAGTATGTTTATTTTTACCTTCAGTGCATGCATTTGGTTTCATATTAGTGTTAGGGAACATGGTCAAACTGACTATTGCCTTTAAAAAATTACTTTATACATTTGTACTCCATTATCTTTCTATGCAGTATTATGTAATTTGTTAAAAATATCATCTGTGAAATAGAATAGCTTATTTGAAGGATAGATAGCATTATCACCACAGTTTATATAATAAAAATCATGCAATTAAAAATTATAAATCTCCTGGCTGGTAGCACAGTGGGTAAGGTGCCGCCTGCCAACCCAAAGGTCGCAGGTTCGATTCCCCAGCCAGGGCACATAACCAGGTTGCAAGCCAGGTCTCCAGTCAGGTATGTGGCTGGAGGCAGGTGAAAGGCAACCACACATTGATGTCTCTCTCCCTCTCTGCCTCTCTCCCTTCCCCTCTTTCTAAAAATAATGAAATAAAATCTTTAAAAAAAAAATTATAAATCTAAAAAGGCTTATCTTTTTAAATTAGGGATTCTTGAAGCATTCATTCATTTAGTTTTTAAGTGAAGAGAATGCTTTAAAAATATTACTGCCATTGAAATTAATTTCATGAAATAACTATTTTTAAAACAAATCCGATTTTGTAAATGAGAGGTACATAGGATTTTTAAAAAATTAATTATCATGTGACTTGGTCAGGGAAAAATAGAGTTAATGACTTTCCAAGGTTGATTCATGTGTATGTGGGTATATAGTCTTCAAACATATATGTATTTTATCTATTTATGTATGTAGAGTGAGAAAGATCATGATTTTTTACTGTTTTTAGGATTTTTACTGTATTCTTGCACAGAGAGTGTAAGAACAGCATCAAGAAATTACAGCTTTCTAAGGTGTGCATTTCTTATATATAATTTTTACAGTATTAGAGGAAGATCATTGATATTTGATACTTTTAACTTGAAATTCAGGGTAATCTGCTATAAATATCCACTGTGATGAAAGCCAGCCAGGTATGTTGGAAAGTACATGGGCTTAAAGACACACAGACATGGATCTGAATCCCAGTGTTATCACTTATTAGTTATATGCTAGATAAATTAATATACCTCTTCTAGCTTCAGCTTTTTCATCCATAAAATGGACATAATAGTACATTCCTCCATGTTGTAGATGAAATAAGACAGATTTTTTTTTTAAAGATTTCATTTATTATTTTTAGAGAGAGGGGAAGGAAGAGGCAGAGAGAGAGAGAGAGAGGAGGAGGGGGAGAGGGAGAGAGACATCAATGTATAGTTGCCTTTCACCTGCCTCCAGCCATGGACCTGGCTGGAGACCTGGTCTGCAATCTAGTTATGTGCTCTGGCTGGGAATTGAACCAGCAACCTTCGGGTTCACAGGCTGGTGCCTTTTCCACTGTACCACCAGCCAGGGCCTAAGACAGATTTTTTTAATCTTTGTTTTTATCAGAATACCTAGAAGAGTGCCTGAGACTTAATATGTATTTAATATTTGTTGAACAAATGAATGATTGAAAGATTAGCATAGATGAAAATAGTAGAACAGTGATATAAAGCTGGAGTTTGCACCACTTCTGGATCCCTTATTCTTTTCTACTGCTCTGTCTATTCCAGAAATACAACCAAATTAGATGGTGTGGTCATTTAGTAGAAACCAGGAGTATACTGTATGTGTGTGTGTATGTGTGTGTGTGTGTGCATGCGTGTGTACACATGTGTACCCTTTAGAAGATGGTTTAAGCTATGATTTTATAACAAATTCACCAGATGAAGCAAATACATCTTCATGCTTTTAAGTTACATATGATTCATGTATTTATCACAACTGATATCCAACCAGTTATATATTACGTTATCTAAGAATAAGTGCATGGATTAAACTGTACTGGAAAACAAGAAGTGGAAACATTTTTTAAAACAGGGGTAATACCAAGAAGCTAAGAACTGTATAGCTTAAAAGCAGCTCAATTGATTTTTTAAATTTCATTTATTTTTGGTTTTGTATAGCAGTATTCTGAGAGCTCATTTATGTCCCCTGACCTGCTGGCCTCACTATATCTCAGATTTTCTATTAATATACTATATTTCAAAACAGCAAGGAACTGACTTCACTCTACATTCACTTCCATCCAGTGAAGGTTCAGGAGAATGGGAGCTGGGAATGGGGGAGAAAGTCTTCCTAGGTTGCTCAGTGGCTTCATTCCTTCCGCTTTCTGAGGACTGACTTCCTTGGCTCTCTTGGGCATGCTTTGGTGCCTTTGGTAGATAAGACTTCTAATCCAGCGTCCACATCTTACTGTGGGAGATACACTATGACCCTCTTCTAAATTATTCTGAGAAAAATATAAATCTGATTAAGCCAATCCAGTTTCAGGTCAGCTGTCTACTTACCAGCTGTGGCCAGAGGGCAGGAAAAACATGGATTCAGGGCTGAGGGAGGCGGAGTGGGAGAAGAGGGACTATCATCTGATGTCCAGTACCTGAAGGCATTTCACAATCTTCTTTCAAAAATATAGTTACAGGGATTCCACTTAAAAAACATAATAACTGGAAATATTATGTTATTATTCTTTAAAACCAGATTTATTTGGTCAGATGCCTCACTTCCCAAAGAAACAAAGATAAAATCTAAAGGTATGAAGTGTTAAGCCCAATTTCCTAGCAGAAATTGTAAATGGATTACTTCTCAGACTTCTAAAGCAAATTCTGGGAAAAAGCTATACTTAGTGCTTACATTACAAGGAATGCCTTGAAATTCCATGGAAAACTAAAGCCTGGAAATTATTTAACAACAAAGGAAGAATTAATTCAGAGACTAAGCTGAAACATTATGAAAGACTATCAAATCTATAAACAAACAAATAAACAAACAAAAAAACCCAAACACCAGATGTGCTTATTAGAGTAGAAAAGGACTACAGGTCAGAGAAAGAGGGTTTAAAGTAATTTGGCTATGTTTAAAAAATACAACATTCAAACTTAATTTCAAAAAAAGGAGATGCTGTAATTATTTTTGTTTCAAGAGGCATTCTACAAATGATAAAGGAGTACAGTGTTGCTTTGTTATTGGCAAATTCATATGTTGAAAACCTAACCCCCCCAGTGTAGTTGAATTTGCAATGGGGCCCCTTAGGAAGCAATTAAAATGGAATGAGGACATAAGGGTGGGGCCCTGATCTGATAAGGTTAGTGTCCTTATAAGAAAGACACCAGAGAGAGATCCCTTATGCATTTAAAAAAAAATAACTTTAATTTATTGTTTTAAGAGAGAGGGGAAGGGAGACAAGAGGGAGAGAAACATCAATGTATAGTTGCCTTTCTCCTGCCTCCAGCTACAGACCTGGCTGGAGACCTGGCTTGCAACCTGGTTATGTGCCCTGGCTGGGAATCAGACCAGCCAGCACCTGGATTTTGGACTTCTAGTCTCCAGAACTGTGAGGAAATAAATTTCTGTTGTTTAAGTGACCTAATCTATGGTATTTCATTATGGCGGACTATGACATTCTTCAAATCCTTTTTGTCATGAAATTTGTTATCCAGATATTATTGCATCCTCTATGACTTTTTCCCAGGCTGAAACAAAAAACCTGCACTGTTTCTCAGAGAACTGTGGGTAAGGAAGCTAGTATATCTTCTTTAAAATGTGTAAATGGTGTCATCATCTTTAATTCCTCCAAGGTAAAGTGCCTCTGCCTGCCCCAGTAGGATGTATGGATGAGAAGACTTAATTGCAGATTATCATGGCTCAGATTTGAGTTAAAGTCTGTAACTTAAGTATATTTTAAAAGTTACATGTTAATTTATCTGTTTGGAGATGCAATGCAAATTTCAATCCCATTAAACTATAGCTGCTTTTCTCAGTTCTGCTAAGCTGTTTCTTATTGGAGTCCAGATTTGAGCCTTGGATTATTTTAAGGCACATGGACAGTCACAGGGATAAAAGGCCATTGCCAGGACATCTCAACAGTCCATGAACCTGTCATGTGACTGTGTCAAGGAACAGGGGGTATAGAAGGTAGACTTGCTGACCAAGAGTGGTAGAGGTCCTTGGACATGGTAAAAAGTGATTCAATCAGAGGCAGGAGTGGATTTTATTCATGGACTGTTTACTTATTCATATATTACCACCAGTGAACAAAGTCCAAATTTTCACAACTTTTTTTTTTTTTTTTTAAAGATCTTATTTATTATTTTTAGAGAGAGGGGAAGGGAGAGAATCAGAGAAGGAGAGAAACATCAATGTATGGTTACCTTTCACCTGCCTCCAGCTACAGGCCTGACTGGAGACCTGGCTTGCAACCTGGTTATGTGCCCTGACTGGAAATTGAACCAGCAACCTTTGGGTTCACAGGCCAGCACCTATCCACTAAATCACCAGCCAGGGCTTCCACAACTTTTAATCAGAGGCCTAGGGCCACTTCTGGCTTGCAGGGTTTTATTTGTTTGCTTGTTTTGTTTTTGTGAAAACTTACTAATAATTAAACATCACTCATAAAAATCAAGCATTTTGACTTATCTTAAAAAACTGAAGAGCTGGCTGGGTCAGAATAAAGTATATCCCTTGGGACAGACCTCCTTGAGTTCCCCAGTCTCCACCACCCCCTAATGTCTTTTACCTGTCCCATTCCGCTCATTCATAACACCTGTGGGTCATTTGAGATCAGGGACCTTTAAAAAGGCTGCTCTAAACCAACCTTTCTTTTCTCAAAAGCCTTTGGGGAACTGTATCAGAACAGCAGGCTCAAATACTGAAAATCAGTCAACTTTAGTCATCTGTCACAAATAAACTATGAAGCAGGGGTTCTACTAGAATGGTTGTTAATGTGTAGAACAAATAAATAAAAACTCCACCTTGGGGAAACTCCAGCCAGGTCTGTAGCTGGAGGCAGGTGAAAGGCACCCATACATTGTGTTATCTTATCTCTGGGCAATAAGAGATAAGATAATCTCTGGAAGAAAACTGAAGTTTACAACTTAAAAAAATAGTACTTGTTTTTCTACTTGATATTTTGGGACATCCTAGGGTTTTTAAATGAGGCATGAGTAAACATACTCCTTAGCCAGCCAGCTCTGAGGACCCAGTAAAGCTGATAGGTAGTGGCAGGGACTTCTGTAGGTGTAAACAAAGCCAGAAGAGGAGTAATCAGATAGGGAATAAAAAAGTGGGGGAGGGATAAAGGAGAATTAAAGGAGAAGGACAGGAAAGAGAAAGGATGAGTGTCATAGGGTGCCATCACCAGTTCTTTTAAAACCAATGCTTTTATTCACTTTTGTTCTGGCCTGTTATTGTTAATTGGTCCACCAGATGGTGCTCTGAAAATACGAAATAAACCACAGCCCTTCATTTTTAAAATTATGTTGCCTGAACTGTCCAGTACTGACAGTTATCAAAACTGGGAAGGATACATGCCTGAATACTCTTTATTTGAAAATATATAATGATATAAAATATTTTTATTAGGAAGGTACAATTTAGGAGGAAAATAGGAGACATTTAAATTTTGTTCGTTTCAGTTTTCTTAAAATTGCCTTTATACTTTATAAAGTATAAAATTTCAAAACCAGGAGAATCACAATGAATATCCACATAAAAATATGTATGTTTACATCTCCCTCTCTTAGTTTCTTAGGGCCGAAACTGGCCCCTTGTAGAGCTACCTGTCCCCACCTGTATCTGAAGGATGCTGAGAAAAGTTTATTGGAGGAGTCAGCGTTGCTGCATTGAGTCTGGGCTCACCAAGCATACCCTGGCTCCTTTTGTCACATTTTTTCCTTTGCTTTTAGCATACGTGCATCCTCTGGGGACCTCCAGAAGCTGAGCACACCCTGCTTTTCTCTTGTCTGCCTCCAACCACTGTTCCAAAATAGGCCTGACTCTATTCTCAATCCTCTCGTCACTGGAAATGAATTTAGACTCTTGAAAAAAGTCTCTAATTTGTGATACAATATAAATGAAAGGGGAAAAGTAAGTGACATACGGAGAAATATGCATTTGGCATTTAATACCTATAATTATGACAAATGAGAGTGTAAATATAACAACATTGTATTTTTGCAGTTGGCCTATTCTGAGTTCACATTCTGCTACCCAACCTATTACCTGTATGATGATGGCAAAATAAGATTGCCTCTTTGAACGCAGTTTTTCTCTCCCATATAATGGTGATAAGACCTACTTTGCATGGCTATTTTGGAGATTAAAGATTACATATTTAAAGCAGCTAAGGTTAGCAGGCTGCCCATCAACTTCAGTGCCCTTTCCTTTCTCTTTCTTATCTTCTATTCTTGTGCTCCAGCTCAAAGTGTGTCTTCCAGTGCCAGTAGCAGAGATGCTGCTGGGTGCCCCTAAGCCTTTCTCCTGCCATGGTAATCCGCTCCCAAACTTTCCCTATGCCACTGCCTAGGGCTCCACCAGCTTGCTGCACCCAGTTCCTCATGCCCTGTGCTCTGTAACAACTACCTGATGACAGGGTTTGTGTCTCCCTGTGACAGGCGTGACAGGTACCTGTCTGCTTTATGCAGTGGCTGCCATCCCTAAAGCACGCACCCTGAGTTGGGTCCTCCTTCCCGCTGCTGGGTTAATCTGCTAAATAACTGCCCTACTGTGAGGGACTCCTTTAAATCACTGGGCATGGTGATTTAGGAAAAGAGCTGTCCAGCTGCACTGTGCAGAGAATGTGTTTGCCACTTGGGTATGTACAGAAAGTTTGTGATTTTCAAATTGGACTTGAGACATGATCTCCTGACAGAGGCAGCTGGCCTCTGTGAGTGCAGCGTGAGTATCTACAAAGCTGCTCCCAGGGGTGTTGTACCATCTTAAAACCTGGATCCTTTCAAGGCAGGAGTTAGGTGATCAATAAAAGAGGGTAAAGAGCCCTGGTTGGGTAGCTCAGTTGGTTGGAGCATCATCCTGTACTCCAAAAGGTTGCGGGTTCAATGCCTGGTCAGAGCAGATATGTAGACTGTGGGTTCAATCCCTGATTGGGGCACATCCAACAGGCAACCGGTTGATGTTTCTCTCTCACATTGATGTTTCTCTCTCTAAAATCAATAAACGTATCCTTGGGTGAGGATTAAAAAAAGAAAACAATTAAAGACCTTAAAAATCTTATGTCTTCAGAGCAGGTGGTTCAGACCCAGGAAACGAGTTACAGGAGCCCGTAGAACTAGAAAGCTGCCCATTAGGAATATGTTGCTATTATTATAGTGGTTTAGCAGGACATTCCTATTTACATATATTTAAAAGCCAATTCAATAGTTTCTGGATATAACTTTTTACGATAGAGGGGTGGGCAAAAGTAGGCTTACAGTTGTGAGTGTGTGAAACAGAGTTAACAAAGCTATTGTAATAATTATAACCTGCTTATCTTTTCCCATACAGTGAACTGTAAACCTAATTCTGCTCAGGCCTGTATGTCCTGAAACTGTTTTTATGCTAAAATGAGTCCTTTAGAAAGTCCATTTATCTGAATTATTTTTTATTCTCCAAACTTGTAATAACCACAAATGCTTTTTAAAGTTAAAAAAAATTATTTTTTGCTGTGGAGAGTTTAAAATTTAGCCTCATCAGATTTTACATTAAGTGCTTAAAGTTCAAACATTTAAACTTCTGAGAGAAGTAAGAAAGATTGCTTACTAGAAGCATTTATTAATGGTAGAAATGGTTGTAAACATTTGCTACTTTTCATAGATAGTGTTCCTAATTACAGAGACAAAAATATTGTTGTAATTGGTATTTGATCAAGTTCTGAGTGAAAACTTTACCTCCACAAGTTTAGCCTACTTACCACAAACAGCAACAACTATTTGAGCACTAAACCAAAATGCTATGGTATACCTGATCTCATAGTTTTGGAGAAGCCAAACTAAGATGTTTCAACTTGCCAAAGACATTTCTTTTCAATTTCCTCTAAGAAGTAGCTCCATTAACCAACGGCCCTTCAGTATATTCCAAATTGCACATGCAAGCGTCCTCTCTCTTTCATAATTCCAAATGTTTTTTTTTTTTTCTCTGCATACTATATGTGGAAAACAATTAGACCAATTTTGATGCTAAGGTGTTGTGGGTTTTATTTTAAAGTTTGCTTAATGAAAGCTTTAAAGATCAATGTAAAAGATGGACCTTACGGGCAAGTTCAACAAGTCGATTTCAAGGAGTTACACACACTACATGATAACATAAAAGTCTCCAAATAACAAAGCTGAAGTAAAAGAGAACAGGCCAATGGTTGCACAGGCCAGCACTGGGGATGTAACACCAAGGAGTTTCTTTGTAATGACGGAACACGTCTCTATCCTGATTGTGGTGTTTGTTACTTGAATCTACAAATGTGGAAAAACTTCACAGAATAATAGACCAAAAGAAAAAAGAAAAAAAGAAGAAAGTAATTTATGTGAAAATCCAAATAAGGGCTGTATACAAGTTAACAATATTGAACATGAGTGTCCTAGTTTTGATGATGTGCTAAGGTGATAAAACATTATTTTTGGGAGAAGTTGGGTTAAAGGTTCATGAGAACTCTGTACTACTTACACACTTTCATGCGAACCTTAAACCCTTTCAAAAATTATTTTTAAATCAAGGGAAAGAATTTAGTAGATATATGAAGTTTTGCGGGGTTTTTCTGTTTTTTTGTTTTTTTTTTTAATGCCAGAATGTAATTTCTCTGGGTACTTTTATAAGGCAGTGACACGAAATGCTAAGAAAGGGATGTTTGTAGTAATCTGTAGGAATTTTCCAATTATATTTCCTAAAAATGTTTCCTGTTAGTGTCCATTTCTTCTCTGCTCCTTGTTCATCCAGTTTCTGCCAGTCTCCTATGCTCCTTTATAGTACCTGATAGATTTCTGCTTTTCTGTCTTTCCTACTCTCTTCTATTCCTTATGTATAATATAATTTCTTTATTATTTCCACAAAATGCAAAACCAGATCATTTATTTCTGTTTATAGTTGTTGCATGTACAGGTAACCCCCCATATAACATGGTTGTTAAGTTCCCCAAAAATACCATGTTATGTGAATCTGTGTTATATGAAACGAAGAACTAGTACAAAAAAGGGGGTTAGGTTCCAAAATTTTTAAAGTATATACTATTGTATTTTAATTTATTTTTTATTTTTTTACCTTTTTAAATTTAATTTTATTGTATTTTTATTATTAAGAGAAATATCTTTATTAAAGCAATTTCCACCAAAGTATAACATATTAATTTGTATTAAATAATGTTTTCTTCATCATCACTACTAAGCACTGTTAACTGAGGGTGTTTTCTTTTTGACAAGGTATCTTCATCCTCTGAGCTTTCTTCAGCATTATCTTGATATCTGTCCTGTACTTTTTGCAAAAATCCTGTTATTTTAGATTGCTTGCTTTTAGCTGAGAGATCTTAATAAATTTCATTAATTTCAAATGAGATCTCTTTTGCTCTTAAAAATTCTTATTATGTTCTGTATTGTTCTGGGATTTCTCTAATTTTGAAACCATGTTCTAGAATGCCATGTTGTACCAGGGTTTCCTCCAATTCTCAAACCACATTAAGTGAAACTGTGTTATAGAAGTGCTATGTTATACAGGGTTGCCTGTACACACTTCTTTGTATTTCTGGACAGAGGATGGGGTGTTAAACAATTCTAATGAGGGGTTGGTGAGACAGAGAAGAGAATTTGTATTTATATTTTACTGAAGGTCTGAGCTTCAAATTTAAAGCTCTGTATTATTCCTTTGGATGGCAAAGTTACTTATAGTTGCCCCAGTTCCCTAGATAGCTCACTTTTAGAAGTGTTCTTTAGGAGGCACCTGGGAAGGGACTGGAATAAATAAGAAACAGGATGGCAATATTTTCTGTAATATGCATCTTGGTCAAAATCAGGGCATACTCAAAATTGCCAATTTTCTCACTCCAATGTAAGACTTTTTGATACCTCATGGGTTAAAGTAGATTTTCCCAAAGTTGTTTCAGGTTGATACTTATCTGAATCTTGAAGTCAATATGATACCACATCTCAGGACAATAACCCTTAGTTGATTTTTTTTTCTATCCTTAAAAGGAAAAAAAATGTGGGTGCAAAAGAAGATTTCTGATTGATACTCAGGAATAATTCCATATTGCTTGATTATATAAATAAACTTCAGAGATTATTGGAAATACCTTGCTAAATTCAATATCCTTTATAATTCTAGCCACTTCTGCAAAGCCTTTGGAAGTTTTGAGGTCAAGAAGAAGGCCAAAATAAAAACTAATTGCAGCTACATGGAGTGTCTGTGTGGAACAAGAAAATGATTTTTTTAAATTAAATATTACACAGTAAATAATTAGCAAGTGGACCCTGTTATCTACTGGTACATAATACAGTTTGATGTTGTGGAGTAGTAGTGGTAGAAGATGAATCATGAAATTAACATTTATGAGACATTAATCAGGCCCTTCTGTTATCAGTTAGTGCCTGCATGTCTCCTCTGCCTTCCATCGAATTTCAAATAAAAAAGATTGTCCTGATTCTAGTGAGCCTTATAAAACTTAATGCAAAATATCTCTGGATGAGGTTCTTACTGATTTAGGACTCAATAGCATCACCATTCCTTTCTCAGTGTCTCACCAGGTGTTTTAGAGATCCTTAGGTGATCCTAAATATCCTAAATGATGACTTGGGAATCCCAAGCATGTAGACTATCTGAAGGCAAGATTCTATGTACTTCATGCAGTGCCCCTTGAGAAACAGTGTCTGACACAAGTGCTCGATAGCCTCTTATTGAGCTGAACTGGCAGTTTGATGCTGGGAAAATACCTTTGTCTCTGGAGTTAGACCACTCTTGGTGAGGAGCCTGGCTCTGCTGCTGGTTGACCTGGAACAAGTTACTTCACTTCTCAAAGTTTAGTTCTCCCTGTGTGAGGGGCTGTCTGGACTAAGATAGCATACATGAAAAACTAAGCAGGGAGCTGGGGAAATACTATGTACTTAGTGAATGACTGTTCCCTTATTAACTCATGTTGCTCCCCTCCTTTATCTGTTAGAGCTTTCTATTTCTTAAAATGCAATTGATTCACAAGGAAGCATTTTTAGAGAAAACCATCATGATTTCTATGACGAGTATCGAGAAGCAGAATTCCTGGGCAGAGGCGCTAACTCCTTCCTCCATATATTAGCTTTCCTGACTGAAGTCAACCAGTCACTTCTATGTAGGATCTCTACCAACATAGGCCTGTAAAACACCAGCCTCTACATTTCCACCAACCTTTGTTATTTCGCCTCACTTCACATTCATTATTTTCAGTCAGGTGGCAAAGTTTGGTTTCAGCTGTGTTTTTGTTTGTTCCAATTTATTTTTCACTTGTCAGGTAGAGTGGTGTATGGACCTCTTCAATATCTAAGATGACCCAAGGAGCTCAAAATGCAGAACGTCTTTCTTCCTTGACATTTCATGGTTGATCTATTAAATTCCTTTGAAAGATGATTTCTAAGCATTCTAGTCTTTGAGGTTGATTATATGTCCTCACTATCATTCCCTCATTTATTTTATTAATATTGTAATCAGTTATTGATCACTTACTGTGTATTTGTGCTTTCTATTGCCCTGGTGGATAAGTAGGAATATGAAAGAAAGTTGAGGATACAGTCTCTATTCTCAGGGAGAAAATAAATAGAAATTTAAAATGTATTATATGTATAAAATATATTTTATTTAAAATGGCTTATATAAATAAGGATATGAAATAAGAGGTTATTATGGCTACTATGTTTCTTGTTAAACTGGAGAGACAAATCTTATATATACTAGACAACTAGGAAAAATTATTTGGGAATATTTGCATATGCATGGTAGTATAATAATTTATATATATACATACATACATATATATGTAAATCCTCACCCAAGGATATGCTTATTGATCTTATGATAAAGTAATATCAATTGGTTTATACTCATATGTTCCCTGACCAAGATCAAACCTGAAACCTAGGCATGTGTCCTTACCAGAAATCAAACCAGCAACCATTTGGTATATGGGATGACACTCCGACTAACTGAGCCACCTATCCAGGGCAATGTACATATTTTTTAAAGTGCAAGAAATAGCATAAGGAGGCTGCTAACATCATAGGCTTCCAGCAAAGAGGGAGTTACCAACAAGGGCCAGAAGAAAGAAACTAATGGGTATAAAGAACTGGTGCCCTCCCACAAGGGCCCAGAGATGAAAATCTCCATATCTATGGAGAATGGAAAATTCCATTCTGATATGGATCTGCAATACTGTCCAAGGAAACTGAGCGGAGGGAATTGGGATGCAAAGGTAGGAACTCTGAGCTAGGGATGGTTCTCTGTGAGGGGTGTGATAGAATCCTAGGTTGAGGAAGCCCTTCTGAGTTAAGGGTGTCATGGTTAGGGTGGTCTTGGCTATAAGTCATGCTGGGAACATGGAAGAAAGAAGGGTAGAACTAAGGCTGGCTGGAGTCAGAACTAGAGGAAGTTAATTGGGAAAAAGGATTAATTCCCTGCCTCAAGAAATGGGCCAGAAGTCTGAACCACCAGGTCTCAGAAGGCACAAAAAACTCTAACGCGGTATTTCTCTAAATGCCAAAATGTCCTGGGGATCGTCTAGGATATTTGTTAAATACATGTAGTCACCCCTATCCCTGATGTCCTGAGCCAGACCATCTAGGAGAAGGTCTTGGGATTCTGTATTATTATTATTTAAAAATTACTTTAATTATTATTATTATTTATTATTTTCAGAGAGGAGAAAGGAAAGAGGCAGGAAGGGAGAGAAACATCAATGTAAGTTTGCCTTTCACCTGCCTCCAGCTACAGACCTGGCTGGAGACCTGGCTTGCAACCTGGCTATGTGCCCTAGCTGGGAATTGAACCAGCGACCTTTGGGTTCTTAGGCCAGTGCCTATCCACTGAGCCACCAGCTAGGGTTGGGATTCTGTATTTTTTAACAAGTGTACCTGATTACTCTTATGATTAAGGAAGTTTCTGAAACACTACTTCAATCTAACCCTGTCTGGTGCCAGGCATCTCAAGTTCTCTTACACAAGAAGTTTGCAGGGCAAGGCTAGGAAGCAGGCCTTTTGGATGCAGAGGGGTTATGTAAATAGTACATCGGGATCCCTTTGCCCTCTTCAGTTCCTCAGGGTCAGTATAATGATGTGGCAGATCTCCCTAAGGGAAAGGAGACTCTCAGAGCACTGGAATAGTGCTGGTAAGCATGGAAACCCCCTTCCCACAGGGCGCCTTAGTCCCTTGCAGCCTTGGAAGATGCCGTGCGATGGACAGTACTCTTAGGTGAGGCTGGAGCAGGCAGATGGAAGGGCGCATGAGAGTAAGGAAATGATTCCTGGGCCAATAGTAGAGACTGTTAGTCTGGGAAGCAATGCAGTTTGACTTTGATCATTCCTGCAAACAGAATGCTTATGCCTCCCCCACCCCAAATCATATGTTGAAATCTAATCCCCAATGTGATAGTGTTGAGAGGCCTTTGGGGAGTGAGTAGATCATGAAGGTGGAGCCCTCATCATGGAATTGGTGCCCTGATAAGGGGCTGGTGAGGGCAGAGTTCTCTCCTTGCACTGTGTGAGAACACAGTGAGAACATGGCCTCTGTGAGCCAGGACGGGGCTCTCACCAGACACTAAATCTGCTGGTACACTTTTCCAGCCTCCAGAGTTTTGAGAAATAAAATTTTGTTGTTTTATAAACCAACAAGTCTAAGATATTTATTATAATAACCTGATGGACTAAGGCATCATAGAAGGAATAATCGAAATTACAGCTTTTTGGGTTCCTTTGGATATATTCCCAGAAGTGGAACTATTAAGTGAAAAGGCAGATCCATGTTTAATTTTTTGAGTTATCTCCATACTGCTTTCCATGGTGGCTGCACCAGTGCGCCCCTGTATTCGTTGCAGTTTATTTATAGTCGCCAAGATATGAAAGCAGCTCAAGTGTCCATCAGTAGATGAGTGGATAAAACTGCTATGGGACATTTATACAATGGATACCACTCAGCTGTAAAAAAGAATGAAGTTTTACCCTTTGTGACAGTATGGATGGACCTGGCGAACATTATGCTAAGTGAAATAAGCCAGTCAGAGAAAGACAAATGCCACATGATTTCATTCATATCTGGAATCTAGTGAACAAACTAAACTAACAAGGAAAATGGGGACAGAGATAGAGAGCAGGATGACAGCAAAAGGCAAGGGAGGGTGGAAGGTGGAGGGATTGAGCAAAAAAGGAAAAAGGACTCAACATGGACAACAGTGTGGAGATTGCTGGGAGGAGGGGGTGCATGAAGAGTCTAAATGGTAATAGAAAAAATACATGAATGTATTAAAAAAAAGAAATTTAAAAATAGAAATCACCCAGCCAGGGCGCATAACGAGGTTGCAAGCCAGGTCTCCAGCCAGGTTTGTAGCTGGAGGCAGGTGAAAGGCAACCATACATTGATGTGTCTCTCCCTCTCTGTCTCTCTCCCTTCCCTTCTCTCTAAAAATAATAAATAAAATCTTAAAAAAAAAATAGAAGTCACAGCTGCTCTTAAAAATTCAAATAATAGCTTGGAGTATCCTAAATTCTGTTACAGTTGTTTTCCTGTCTCAATAGGAGTCTTCCATTATTCTTTTTGCGGCTAAAAGAAAAGATAGACTTTCTGGTTCACTGTTCTTTACAACAAAACTACAGGTTATATTGAAATGTTATATACCTAAGCTTCTCTTTTAGAAGCAGTAAATAAATATTTGAATAAAATTTATTAAATGATTTAGAAGACTTAACTCTCTTCATCTTTAAGAATCCTCCACACCAGTCACAATCCTACTTGCTGCTTATAATCACACCAGTATCAGCTCTATCATGCAACCTCACCTGGCTCCTTTATCCATATATGACTTCTCCATCCTTTGAAAATGCTATACCTGTTGGTTTATAAGTTCTTATGGTACCTATTTATTCCTTTTACTCTTCAACAACATTTAATTGACTTACAACCCTTTTTGTTCCACAGAAGGAATCGAAGAAAATATAAAATAAATGAGAAGATAGTAATGAGAGGAAAACAAGTAAAGGGCTGTAAGATGAAGCCAACTGTCACAAACATGTATTGGGTACTTGCTGTGTCCCACCTGCTAGCCATTCCCTGCTCTCCTGGAATGCAGAAGTGAGTCAGGACACAGCTGTGACTTACAGACCACTCCAAACCTAAAAGCAGCTTCAAACCATTCCTGAGATTTGCTATTAATAATTTTGCCTATTACCTGCCCATCTTCTTACTAACTCTCCCACTTCTTACTTTTGTTTGTTGCTGGAAATTAGACAACAGCATATTATCAATTGTGCTAACACTGAGGGACTTTCTAACTCCATAGACATCTTGGTAGCTTTTCCTCCAGCTTCTTCAAGGTTTAAAGGCTTCCATGCCAAAACTGTAAGACCACTCACATAATTATGTGGAGGAGACAGGGTACCCCTTAATTTTTTCCAGGGAATTTCCATGTGTCTTGCGTATACTTAATATACATTATCTAGTAAAATGAAGCCCTGGTGGTTTTCAATCAAGTTACAGCTGCCTCTGTAAAAGAAAACCCATTTATATGTTGTTTTCTCTACACTGGCTAAAAGGCAGCAAATAAGATAAGGACATGATTAAATGTTGTAAGAGAAACTGACGGCACCCACAGTCATTTGTGGCTCCAGCAGAATACAGATGGAATGCTATGACTGTACTAATATGTAAAAGTATACATTATTATCATGGCAGTATGAAAAAGCTACTGATAGTCCTCAGATCACTACCTAATTTCTATATTTTGACCAAAATAATTGTAGAGGAAAATTCCCTCTAAGCCATTTTTGAAGCAACGCATTTACATCAGGAACATGTTTTCAAATTTTGAAAATATTTACTCTAATTTGATTTACATCTTAGGATATAAAGCAAGAATAAGAAAAACTATAATTGAAATATAATTTTATTGTAATTGATCTTCTAAATAGTATATTATTATAACATCTATTATATCAGGTAATAGCTGGTAACTAGAATTTTTCTCACAGGACTTATTTCTTTAAAAATGCTGAAATTTTTGCTGCTCTATTTTAAAAAATTAGCTAACTTGCTAATTTAAGATCATGGATCTAAGTGCTCCTACATGAATTAGAGTTTTACTCTCAGGTAGCTTTGGGAAATTGTTAATTTCCTGAGTCTTTTTTCCCCCATTATGCAATAAAGTCAGTTACTTGAACCTAGAAAGAAGATGCTAGACCCTGCTCCCCAGAAGAGCCAAGTGTATGCATTTATGTATGTCAGGAGTTTTGCCACCATCATTTCTGGGCTTTTTTTGGTGGGAGGGGTGAAGGGCATCTGCTACAACGCAGGGCAGAGGGCGGGCAGGGCCTGTGTGGACAGCAGCACCGGAGTCAGCCTGGGATCCCAGAGGCAGGCAGAGTCTAACCTGGGAGGCCGTTAGGTGATGCCAACAGGGGTGACATTAAAAGCCAAAAAGAATTAAGTCAGGACCCCAAAAGCAACTGCTGGAGATCCAAATAAATTTACAAAAGCAGTTTTCTTGCCTAGGCCAAATATTTAGTAAATCTCTGACTTTTTCTCAAGGTTTTCTGATCACAGTTTGGTAAGAGAAACATTTTAAATCATAGCCTAACACGTACCCACTCACAGCCTTCAATGCCGCGGAGTTTCAGAAAGATCCTTGCCTTTGCGGTGGGCGAGACACTCGCATATTTTCAGTTCTCTTCGGATTTATTCTATTTATTTCAAGATGCTGGCATGAGACTTACAAAACCAATTTCATGGTCTGCTAGTTGATCGAAATCCATAGCTTCAAATACACTGTTTTGGAGATTGGGGAGATGGGATGAAGAGAGCAAAGAAGAAAGAACCAAGACTAGAGACAGGAGGTGTGGGGTCAGATGCTAAGGAAATTGAAAGCTCCCTAGCAGGTTAGAACGTAACAGGTGAAACAACATAACATTTAGATAAGGGTAAATCAAAACAAGCAAATTCACAGGCAAATCACTATTAATACAAGTTACTTATAGAAGTGTTGCCTTACTGTGTGAACAGTCAAGTTCAGTGGTTAGAGGTTTCCTGGAACAAATAAGAGTAAAGCCAGCTTTTGAGAGGCAGGGATTGAGGGAGAGTGCAGCGGTGCGAATAGCCCAGAGGGTGTGGTGTTGCCCCAGCGCTGACCAGGGTGGCTCTTAGTTGGGGTGGGCAGTGCCTGCAGTTTGGAAGGATGCAGGAATTAACTTAGGAGAAGGGAGGTGGGTGGAAGCTTTCAATACTTTTGCCTTGAAGAAAGGAGAAAACTGCCTTTGCTTGTAGAACTGACACCAGGCAGTTGTGTTTAAGGGTTATTTTTGCGACCTTGTTGGGAGAGGATTTGTGTGTGGAGACAAAGGAGATTGTTGCTCTAACCCTGAGAGTGTGAAAAACCTGGTCTCCTGTCACAGAAGTGAAAATATAAGCAGGGGAGGATCCAGAAGACTTAAGGACGTGTTGGTTCCTGTGAAGCAGCTTCGTGACGTATCTTCTTGGTGTAAGAGCCTGATGCAGGGTGTGACTGCGAAGTGATTAAAAGGACTGGCCGTCCAGGGCTTCCTGTTGCTGTCCCAAGGCACCCTTTTCCTCCAGCCTGACCCTGATTCACCGGTATTCATCACTACTGGCTGGGTTAAACCACAAAGAGCAAACTCATTCAAAAGACTTTTCACCTGGTAGGATGGAACCGTAACCTTTTATCAGCCTTCTTCTGATCTCTGGAAAGTTATGTGTGCATTTAGGAAATCTGCCAGCTCTTTGCAAAATTGGACCTACACCCTCCAACATAATGAACGAAGGAAGATCTGGACCCCAGATCCCTGCCTCCTCTTTCTAGAGATTAATCTTTCCCTTGGGGATGGCAGTAGCTGCCCCTGCTCCTTTTTCTGCAGGGGTCACCCTTCTTTACCTCTCCTGCCTGGGAAGGTCTAGGCCTGAGCTCATTAAGGAAGTTTGAATGCAGATTTAGCTGCAAGAACCCATTACTATGCAGAATGCTGTCCTTCAGAACCAGCAAGCCGGTGCGTAAATGGCAGCTGGTATGGAGTGAGTGCTCAGCCCCTTCTTGGCACTCACACCCACACTGCCCCCACTATTCACTGATTAAAGTGCTGTGTATTGATCTCCCTCTTCTCCCCCTCCACCTTGCTAGCTGATAAGGAGGCCCTTTATTCATCTTGATAGTTCCTTACTACTAACGCACAGTAATTTGCACTGATGTTTATAAATAAATGAACAGCTCATGAGAATATAAAGCACTGTTGTTGTTCCAGGTGTCTCTACAAGGCTGGAATTAATATATATATCTTTTATTTAGGAGGATAATTAAATTCAGTTATTAGAACTGAGTTTGTTTATCAGATTAGCAGGAATTTGTTATCTGGCCTTAGACTGTCTCTGAGGCCATGCTTGGTGACCATCAAAGGGGAGACCATAGGGAGATGCCAGGGAGCCTCAGAGACAGCCAATAAAAGGAAATTCTATATAGAAACAAGCAGAGCACCAAAGTCAAGCGTCACCTACTTAATAACCTTCATTTTCCTGCCTACTTCACTGCACATTTGCTAAATGCTGTCTCCTTCCACTTTTGTTAATAGTGCACTTCCTCAATATCACCAGAGAGCACAGATAGAACATATTGTTGCTTTTTAAGGCTAGACACTAGGGGCTGGTCCTCCCTCCTCTAATCTATAACATTGGCACATTGATGTTCTAGAATTGTGTATTTGTGCCTGGAAAAATACATAAAACTCTACACAGTGAGGGACTGTCTCTGTTTTGCTCATTTTATCTTTTAGCCTAGCACATGTTTTGTATGAATAAATATCTTCTGTGGTCTCTGAATGCCATTCCTACCCCACACACCCTTTCTTTCAGGTCTGGAATAACTATTATCTCTGACAACTTAAACTCCCACTTTCTTGTATTCATCATATCTGTAAGCACACAATGAAATATTAACTTACTCAGTTAAAATTCTGGCAGGGAGCTGCAACAATGGTTGTATCCTCTAAATGACTTTCACGTTGGTGGTCAGCCCAACAGCTAGGGGACTAGTTGAACCTGACCACAGAGTGCCCAGTAACATTAGATGGTTCAGTAGCATCGACTCCTTGTTGAAGTTGTAAGTTAAATAATTTTTATATGTCAACATAGAAGATGATGCATTTAAGAAGTCCAAGTTTCTTATTCAGCTATTCAGATAATTGCTCAGATAAACTATGAGGAAATACCTGTATGCTCCTGTGTAATGAAGACCAGCTCTTCCACCCTGAAAAATTTCCACACTCTTCTTCCATCAAGAGGAACTCTTGATGTAACTGGAAGAAGTTTGGGAAATAAGAATATTTTTGCCTGATAATATTGCACAAACATTGGAATTTAGCTCTGAGTGACAATCTACCAATCCTGGGTCCACATCTGCCACATTATATTTATCTTTGTTAATTACATGAAATATTTTTCAATATGCCACAAAAAAGAAAGAAAATTAAAATGAGTACTTTCTTTTTTTTATTTAAATAATTTTCTACAACACCATTTTAAAGACGTGCCTAGTCTTTAGTACTCATTATATATATAATGAATGGCTTATAATGTGAATAAGTTAAAATGAAATTTAAAACAACAAAACATCTGTTCTTATTTAAGCATCCACAGTTTCTCCCAGGACTTCATTCTCAGCTGCTGGGAAAAAAACCACTAGACACAAAGAAACCTCCACTCCAGGTAAGATAAATGCTTGAAATTTCATGTGTTGTTGAAGATCTGAATCTTATGTTCATTTCTTCTAAAATACCCAAGATCATCATTTCAGGGAATCCAAAGTAAAGCCATGGGAAGGTCTCTGTTGTCTTGGCACTAACCAAGGGGCACCCAAAATTCCTGTTTGTTTCTTTAAGTTTCAGATGGTACCCAGATGTTAAGCTGGCCACTTACTCTTTCGGAAAGTTTTTAGGAAATCCACTCTTTCTCTATGACATGGGGTCATCTAGCAAGATAAGTAGCAAGATTTTGTGAGATCATCCTTGATTATACTTAATAATGCTCTTGATTGTACTTGATTTGTAAGTCTACATTCACGGTCATTTGTTAAGCAAAGAGTCTTTTCTGAAAATGGGACACAAGTAGGAATAAGATCCAATTCCTTAAGGAAGAGAGTTTTTCATCTACATTAGCTAAATAAATGATTTATTAATGCTTTTGAGTAGTGCAAATTATTTGTAAATAGCACCTGTGAGTTTTTTAAAATACAATTTATTATTACACACATCTGCAGCACAAATGGCCTGGCCTGCTCCTTGCAGAGTGTCATATACTTCTTTTGTCTCTAGGCCCCATTCCTAGGACTTTGGGCTGCTTCTGTATTTGCAAGTCCTTAGTAACAAATTACCAAAAAGAAATGTTTGAACCAGAGACAGGAATGCAGGAAACAGACTTTCAATGTGCAGGTGGGTGGGGGGGAGTGTGGAGAAGGAGGCAAAGAAGGAGAGCAGTTTAGTCAGGGAACTAGCATGGATGACCCACGGCCATGGACAACATGTGGGATTGACTGTGGTGGTGGTGGTGGTGGGGTGGATAAGGAGGGTGGGGAAGGGGAGAAGCGGGGGGGGTGGGAGTTGGGGGCGGCTAATGAGATGAATGTAATGTAACAGCAATAAAATTAAATTTAAAAAGAAATGTTTGATAACTATATTTGATGTAGTTATTTGATACCTATGTATTTGATGTCTGTGACATCTATGTCAATAATCATCAGCTTGGTGCTGTTCCACCAAATGTCCCACCAAAACACATTCCTTTCAGAAGAGGATCTAACCATTAATTACATCACCCTCTGCTGATGGAGGCTGAGCGCCCCCTTCTCAGAGAGGGTTTTCCGTCCTCCCAGCCTCATTAGCTATTGTTTCTTTCACTGATTCCTCAAATATTTCTTGAGCCTCTACTCTGTGGTTTTGCTGCTCTCTGCTTGTAACAGCTTAGGCCTAAGGCATTTCCTTGCCTTTTTAAGCCTCAAGTTTTCTGTTTTGTTTTTTAGAAAATGTTTTATTTGTTTTGTTTTTGTAACAGTGTTGTATTTTCAGTTGAATAAATTCTGTGTAAAAAGGTTTTAGTTTAGTCTTTAATTATTCAAATGAACCTGAAAGCCCCTTAACTGTCAGCTGATGGGCAGGCACAAGCTCTCTCTAAACTCATTGAGAGGGGAGAGCTCAGAGAGGCCATCACAAATTTCTTTAAGAACTTCTGGGCAAAGTAAACAGGCACAAAACAGAAGCAGAGGCATGAATACATGGAATGAACTAACAGCTGCTGGTGGGGAGGGTGGCTGCTTTGATCATTGTTCCAGTGCGTGTCCTGGATACATTAGAGATTTTCCCTGGTACTTGGGCTCATAGGAACACAAGGTAACTCAGGTTTCATTGAATGTGATATGTCTTACTTGATGGAACAAAGGATAATTATAAGCATTAAAAAATTTAAGTCACTTTAATGGAGACAAAGTAATTTCCTAAATTAATTAATGTATCACTTATTAACTGCCATTAAACCCTTGTTAATTAAATGGAATGGTAAAGTTTAAAAAAAGATGGATGATTTCCTGAAGGACACGAAACTGTAATTTAAACATTATTCTTAATTGGTTTAATATACATGTGCAGCATTGTATAATTCTACCAGGACTTGGAACTGCAGGATGATGAAAAACCTCATACAGGTAGAGCATTATGAGAGCAGGAAACAGTGAGGATTATTTCCCAGAGAATGACTGTAATCTGTTTTACTCTATTTCAGTGGTTATTAACTTTAGCTGGTTAAAAATTCAATATACATAAATCAACTAATATTTATTGAGTATCTCTTACATGCCAGACATTTAGGCATAGGAGCTGAGGAGCTATGTGAGCAAAAATGGTTCTCTTTTAGAAGTTGGTGAAAAGTAGGGACTCCTTCTAACAGAAAAAATGAAGTGTGTGCGTGCATAACTGTGGGCCTGGATTAAAAAACTATTTGAAAGTCACTGTGTTTTAGTAACTCTTTTCTTTTGAGTATTGTTATGAATTCGTGTCTTTTATAGACTTGGTTTATTTCAATTAACCAACATGATGAGAAATTGTTATTACTAATGTTATTAATAACTAATTAGTATTAATCAGTATTAAAATTAATCATTATTACTTCAATTCCCATTTAAATTAGGACAACCTGTGAGGAAGTCTTTTAAATTCACTCCTGTGAGATTCATCAATACTGTTACATGTACTAGGAGTTGGTTCTTTTTTTACCATTGAGAATACTATTTCATTGTATCCATATCCCACAATTTGTTTTTTTATCTTTCTTTGATAGACATTTGTGCTATTTCCATTTTGAGGCCATTAATAAAACTGCTACAAACATTTTTGTGCTGTTTTGTGGACATAAGCATTTATTTCTCTTGGATATTTATGTTAATAGTGGAATTCCTGAGTCATAGAGCAGGCAAATATTTGCTTAACTTACAGAGAAATAGTCAAGTAGTTTTGCAGTGTGGTTGTATAGTTATGCACTCCCATCAGTGAGTGACATTTTCATGGTGGATGGGGTGAGTCAAGGCAGATATTTGGAATTCTGATGAATGAGCTCTTGAGTAGCTAAACTAGTTTACCCAGCACTTTTAAGTTGATTAAAACAATAGATCTTATTTGTATATCCTAAATGTATCATGCTCACATATGACTTATACTTGATTCCATTTAATTAAATAAAATTGTTTATGCACCAAGATCATGTCTGCCATCTAGAAAAATGTTAAGTATATTAGTTGCATCCCCTTAGCCTCTAATGAAATTTAACAAAGATGTCAGTTGCATACTCTTGTACCCAAAGTCATGTTAGATTGTATAATTAAGAAAATTTATCTTTTTTTATTTATTTAAGATGTAAATATAACTCATAGTTTGAAAAAAACAATAAGGGGTAGCATTTAATCCAACAAATGCAGATATAAGTTTCAAGCTATAACAGGCAGGAATTTGTTTTTTTTTTAAAGATTTTATTTATTATTTCCAGAAAGAGAGGAAGTGAGAGAAGCAGAGAGGGAGAGAAACCAAGAAACATCAATGTATGGTTGCCTTTCACCTGCCTCCAGCCACAGACCTGACTGGAGACCTGGCTTGCAACCTGGTTATGTGCCCTGGCTGGGGAATTGAACCAGTGACCTTTGGGTTTGCAGGTCGGCACCTTATGCACTGTACTACCAGGCAGGGCAGGAATTTTTAAACAATATATATAACATTGTCTCTATCCTTGAGGAGTTTACAGCTTTGCTGCCCCAATTTGAGAGTAAAGCCATATGTAAACAGTGCTCTGTTGTGTCTCAATGTACATGGTAGGCAGGTAGCCCATACAGAAAGGGCAGTAACATGACTTGGAGCAATCAGGTACAAGGTGAACTGATCTTAATGAATGGATAAGGTTTGTACAGGCAGTGAAAAGAGAGCTTCTAGAAAGAGTAAAGACTTTCTCATTTACAAGCAGAGGAAGTAGTTTTTGAAAGTATTTAGAAATATATCATACAGATTGTGACATTTGCTGATGCTCTGTTAGGTTGGTTGTAGAACCATTCCTTAAGAGGTGTTTTTCTTAGGTCCTGGTCCAAATTTTCATTAGAAATTCAGAGAATGCAGAATAAGGAAGGCAATATTCTTCAAACAAAGTTGATGGAGGTTGTGCTTAAGCCAATTGGATTTTTAACTTTTCCCATTGATTGTGTGCATATCTTGGAGGCCACTGTATAATTTAGGGAGTTGACTTTGTTATTGTTGTAAGTTTCATAAGAAGCTCCAGAAGCTTCTTAGAACTCAGGTGTGAATTCAGTGAGCTTGTCTTTTTGTGACTGGTTTATTTCATTTAGCATAGTGTCCTCAAGATTTTTCCATGTAGTAGCATGTGCCAGAATTTGCTTTAAAAGTAACTAATATTCCATTATATGTTTATATACCACATGTTGTTTACCTTTCATCCATCAGTGGACACTTTGATTGCTTCTACTGTTTCACTTTTGTGAATAATATTGCTATGAACATGGCTATACGAGTGTCGCCTTGAGACCCTGAATTCACATCTTTTGGATGTATATCCAGAAGTGAAATTGTTGGATTATATGCTAATTCTATTTTTAAAAGTTTGAGGAACCATGATTCTGTTTTCCCTAGAGGCTGTACCATTTTACATTTCCACCAACAATGCACAAGGGCTCCAGTTTCTTCACATCCTCTCCAACCCTTTTTATTTTCAAAGATCACCGATATTTTGATTTATTCTCTTTAGGGACCTACATCAATGATAAGTTCTTTTGAGATAAGAGTTCTGGAACAAGGTGAAGTTTTTGTAAGTTTTCTTAGTTTATTATTACAATTCTTTTATATTTTGTTTCATAACTTTATTTATTTAAATAGTTACATAGAATTCATGTTTTATCTATCTCATACAGTCTGTAATATAGTCAATCATGATTTATATTGAATAAAAATAAAAGCATTTATATAGTGATTTGCAGTTTACCTTGGGTCTTTATATGTTTTCTTATAATAATTTCATACTGATTCCTTATGTGTGTAACCTTTCTCAAACACAAATCTGATCGTTTCACTTTAAGGGGTTTTAATAATTTTCCAATGTCCGTTGAATAAAATTAAACCTCCTCATAATGGCAGACCATCTTCTCTAGCCTCATCTCTTGTTTCATTTTCTCCTGCTCTACATCTCAGCCAACTCAAACTGCATGTATTTAGTTTGCTGACTACTGCACCATGCCATACCTTTGAGTGTGTGGGAACTTGTGAGGTTCCCTCTGGCTGGAGCACCTTTCCCAACATCATACCCCAGATTCACTGGGAATAATTATTTGTTCTTTACCAAGACTTAAGCATCACCTTTTCCATGATACCTGTCCTCTCTCCCATAGTGTCTATGAGGTGCCCTCCCTCTCCATCTCTTACCAAGTACAAGTGCCCTTTTCTTTCTACCCATTGTGACTGGACAGGTTTTCTTTACAACATCGACCGCATTTTACTACATTGTTTTACATTTATCTCTGTTTCTCTTTCTAGGCTGTGGGCCTCTTGAGGGCAGAGCCTGAGACTAGTTTAACTCTAGCATGTCTCCAGTGACTAGCAGTTAGTGAGTTCTTAATAAATGTATATTGAATGGGTAATTGAATAAAGGGATGGTTGAGTGGGTGGATGGGTGAATGGATGGGTGAATGGATGGGTGAATGAATGGGTGGATTAATAAACTGAAGGATGGGGTAGGCTAGGTATTAATATTATTACAAGATTAAAAGTGACTAAATGAACTGCCTAGGATTATATCACAGTAACTTGAGGGTTGAAAATAAAATTCAGATATTCTATCCTAATGCTTTTTTCCTCTACACTGTGTTGCCTTTTAAATTTCAAATTATAATATTATAAACATTGCATAAGAGGACAATAATGCATTTATTTAAATGATTGTTGTTTTTTTAATAGGTGGATAAAACTAATCTGATTTCTTCAGCATATTTAATTGAGTTTCTGTTTCCTGATGCTCCTGTCTTATTTGATTTATGAAATATTTCATTAAAATTTAATCAAGGCTCCATATCATTTTGCTAATGAAGTCTTGATTGATATCAATACCCAAGAAGCTACAAACATTTGCAAAGTTTTCCTTCACAGCTTATCTTACAATAATTTTTTCTCCCATTTTTCTATGGATATTCAAGTAGTGATGAAAATAGCATGGGTATTGCATTGGCTTCTTGGGACTGCCACTCCCTAGTTATGTGACCTTATCTAAGTCACTTCACCTATATGAACCTGTTTCCTCACCTACAAAATGAAAAGAACTATATCCACTTCATAGCATTGCCCTAATTATTAAGCGAGAAAATACATGCCTACTGTCTGGTGCATATTAAATAGGTGGAACATGTCAGTTCCCTCCTTCCATGAGTTCAATTTATATTAAAAAAATAGATTCTTTTCCTGGCTCATTTGGCTCAGTGGATTGAATGCCAGCCTACAAATGGAAAGGTTGCCAATTCGATTCCCAGTCAGGGTTGCAGGCCAGGTCCTTAGTTGGGGGCACTCAAGAGGGAACCTATAAATGTTTCTGTCTCACATTGATGTTTCTCTCCCTGTCTTTCCCTCTTCCTTTTCCTCTCTCTAAAAACAAATAAATAATTAAACAATTTAAAAAATAAAATAAAAAACAAATAGATTCTTGTTTTTTTTTTTTTCAGAATGCAATTAGATCAATTCAAAGAGCAGGGCTTGTATTCCAAACAAAACTAAGATTTTTTATTTTTTATTTTTTTTAAAGATATTATTTTTAGAGGGAGGGAAAGGGAGAGAGAGGCAGAGAGGGAGAGAGACAGCAATATACGGTTGCCTTTCACCTGCCTCCAGCTATGGATCTGGCTGGAGACCTGGCTTGCAACCTGGTTATGTGCCCTGGGTGGGGAATCGAACCAGCGACCTTTGGGTTCACAGGCTGGTGCCTTATCCACTGTGCCACCAGCCAGGAAAACTAAGATTTCTTAAAGGCAAAGATCACATCTCATTTATCTTTCTCACAGTTGCTCACATATTTTGAATAAATAATTCCTGATTGCTAATCATTTCCATCAGACATGTGTATAAAACTATTCTTAAAAAAAATAATAAAATAAACAAGGAGAGGAAAGCAGAGGGAAGCTGGGAGGGAGAGAGATAGAGAAACATTAAAACACCAAAACAGTGAAACACCAGTTTCTTGTTCCACTTATTTATGAGTTCATTGGTTGCTTCCTGTATGCACTCTGACCAGAGGTTGAACTTGCAACTGTGGCATATTGGGATGATGCTGTAACCAACACAACTACCTGGCTAGGGCCAATAATACTTTTAAGTAACTTTTGTGGATTATCATTTACTACATCCCTCAAAAGAAGAAATGCCTTCATTTCTAGGACCTCAGGTGGTCACCAGGGAAGTAAGATGACTGATTACGGCCTTTGCATGCTGTCACTGTGCAGTGCCTTTACAGATGGGGCTCAGGTGGAGAATCAGAAACGAAGCTCATTTGGCCTCAAATTTATCTGGCTTTTTACACTGACTCCATTCTTGGTGCACTCTGGAGGATGAGGTTTAAGATTAAATTACCCTCTTCTCAGAGCCTGCTATTAGGATCTAATATCTATTGTATTTGATTTTCTATTTTGCAAATATATAATTAAAACAATCATTTTAGATGAATATTTATGTGTTCCCTCATAGCCTAGACAACTATTAATTTGCTCTCCTGAACAAAAGCTATTTTGTCCTACAAATCCCAGCTCAAGTCCCATTACCCCCAAAACTACTAATCATTCGTATTTGCCATTTGGAAAATTTCTTAACGCTTGACCAAAAATAGATTATGTGCCTTGGCTATGTTAACTTTTAATTGATGGTGTGACCCATTCCTTATGAATATATGATTCTTGATTTATATTTATTTTAGAATCCTGTGAACATAGTTTATAGTCCCATTTTATTTGACTCCTGGAAGACCATTGCTACAGTAGAATTAATTTTTTCAAAATACCATGTTTCTGACTTGACTCTTCATGTCTCTTGCTTAATTTCATTAGTAAAGAGGTACGTTTAATTTTTAGTGACTGAGGTTCTCTTCCAATTTTAGGGCTTGGCAGAAACATTTGACAGGCCATGTGATCTTCATTTGTACTTGCTAAGGGCATGATCTTTTTCCCAAATGGTCCTCGAATCATTCTTAGAAAAGTCATGTGCTTTTTCCCTTCCGTCAGCACACAGGAGCCCGCAGACCAAACAGTTTCTAACAGCATTCCATAATGTAGAAATCCAAAGAGGAGAATGACTTCATGAGGATCAAAAACTTCAGGATCAGGGTTATTGAAATTATTTAAGTAGATTTGAAAGTTTTTTAAAAATTTGCCATGAAGTGTTGGTCTCATCATCTTTTTTCTTTTTAATTGTTGTATTACATCCATCCCCTTATTATTCCCCTCTGTCCCCTTCCCCACCCACTCGCTTTCCCATAAAATCAATCCCATTTGTTGTCCATGTCCATGGTTCTTCCATACTAGTTCCTTGATTAAACTGCTCCCCTTCTTTGCCTCCTCCTCTCCCTCCCTCCTCCCCTCTTCCCACTGAAGGTCCATTCATTGTATTCATGTACCTGGTTCTGTTTTGCTTGTTTGTTTTATTCATTATTGTCCTGTAATGGGTGAGATCAAATGGTATTTGTCCTTCACTGACTGGCTTATTTCACTAAGCATAACACTCTCCAGTTCCATCCATGTTGTTGCAAAGAGTAAGAGGTCCTTCTTTCTTTCTGCTGTGTAATATTTATCGGCTTATTAAAAGAGTAAATACCTTTTTTTCTTTTCATCTGCCATTGTCCATGTCAAGATTTATGCCATGTTAGCTGAAACCTTAAAAAGACAGGCTTTTCTCTTGCCTTTTGGGAGTCACAAAAGTTTTGAAATAATATAAAGGGTATTGAAACTCCCCTGGCCAGAGCCTTGCCTGTAGAATCTGTACAGAATGGGCCAGCAGAGCTGTCTGCCGGGAGGCCACCTTCTGCCTTCTCCTCGTGAGCAGGCAGTAGCAATGGTGACATTTGTCTTGGAGCTGGGGAACAACTCTAAAAGAAGTCACAGAAATAATGAGAGACTGGATCTTCAGGCATATCTAACCTAGAATATTCTGTTTTCCTCTTTTAAAATCCTAGAGGATACTAATTCACTCCCACCCTGCTACAAAATTTGAGGCCCTCATGTCTGATATATTGCCATTGGGCAATTTTATTTTATTTATTTACTTTTAAAGATTTTATTATTTTCAGAGAGAAGGGCAGGGAGGGAGGAAGAAAGGAAGAGAAGCATCAATGTGTGGTTGCCTTTCACTTGCCTCCAGCTACGGACCTGGCTGGAGACCTGGCTTGCAACCTGGTTATGTGCCCTGACTGGGGAATCAAACCAGTGACCGTTGGGTTTGCAGGCTGGCACCAATCCACTGAGCCACACCAGCCAGGGCCAGGGAATAGCAGTTTTGAAAAGAAGACAATTTGCAATGCCAGAAGGACCAGAAGGAATAACCTTGCTGACCCTTGGGAGAGATAGGAATTGTGAATTGAAGAGAGAACAAAGTCTAATGTGAGAAAGGGATCAGTCTCCTGCTCACAACTTTGTCCCTCACACACAGAGACCCATCTAAAACCCAGAAGTGTACAGCAGAGATCAGAGGCAGTGAACCTGACCCAAAAGAAGAAGAAGACGTGTACGAGGAGCAGAGGCGCATGACACTGTTTTACTGAGAGAGATTAACAGTGAATATCAGACCCATACTTAATGCCACCTGAAAATTGTTGTAGGGCCACCTATCTGATATATAAACTGTGCAGAGTTTATCCCATTTAGGACACAAGTTTTCTTAACTAGTCCTTATGCAGGATCCCTTAAGGTTTTGCTAAGGAGGGATATCAGGACGACATGGACCGGATGACTTTTTACAGTGGCCATCTCAGTGCCCAGGTTGGATGGACCAGTCAGCAGCTCCTCATGTGCACAGTATGTCCTTGTTGATTAATAGGCCCTTGGATGGGATTGAGGGGCACATTAACTCTTTCCAATCTATGTTTGACCCTTAACTGCATTTCCCTTGTGAATGAAACAACTAAAAAGTAAACGTGTTTATTTTTTCTTCTAGATCAGTGGAGTGGAAATCATTTGTATTCCCAAACACTTCTTTCTCGCAGAAGCCAGCATTGATTGATTGCCCAACTACTTCAGAGCTGGTGGGGGTCTACCCCTCAGAGGAGGCTGCCGGGGAACGCCTGGCCAGGCAGCAATGTGGAATGAGTACGAGGCCAGGCTCTCAGCTCAGCAGCTGAAGGTAGAAAGCTGACCCACTGGGTTAGCTCATTTTTATTTTTAATAAAAAATCTTAAAAGAAATTGCCATTCTGACAGGTGTGAGGTGGTATCTTATTGTGGTTTTAATTTGCATCTCTCTGATGACTAGCGATGTTGAGCATTCTTTCATATGTCTCTGGGCCCTTTGTATGTCTTCCTCAGTGAGTTGTCTGTTCGGGTCCTTTGCCCATTTTTTAATTGGGCTGTCTGTCTCCCTGGTGTTGAGTCGTTTTAGTTCTTTATATATTTTGGAGATCAAACCCTTGTCTGGGGTATCATTGGCAATTATGTTTTCCCATACAGTTGGTTCCCTTTGAATTTTGCTGATGTTTTCTTTAGCTAAACAGAAACTTTTCAATTTGATGTAGTCCCATTTGTTGATTTGTTGTTTTATTTCCTTTGCTCTTGGTGAAGTATCAGTAAATATATTTCTGTATAGGATATCAAAAAGTTTACTGCCTATATTTTTCTCCAGGACCTTTATGGTGGCACTGCTTATGTTTAAATCCTTTATCCATCTTTTTTTCTTTATCCATCTTTATCCATCAGTTTATTCTGGTGGGGGACAGAGGGGGGCAAAAAGGGGACAGATGTAATACAACACTAAAATTAAATTTAAAAAAATCTTAAAAGAACTTGAAAACCACAGTTGGAAAGCTATTTTAATAAGCATTTAGAAGTGCCTCCATAAAAATCAGGGCATGGGGAATTATTTAATGCTCGGATAAATGGTGCCACATCCTAACTTGCTCAGAGCTGCAAACGGTAACTTCCTCATACTGGAAATACAATTGAAACTTGATGTGGTATATTTGTGTTTGTCGTGGAGTCATGTGTTTAAGATTTAGTTAGTAAAGTGGTATCATTTCACATTGAAAATGGTTCTCAATCTATTTGTTACTGATAAAGCAGTCCATAAAATTATGACTGTTGCGATAACATGTATCAATAACATGTATTTGCATTTTTCTTTTTCTTTTTTTTTTTGGAGTGTACTTTTTTTTTTAATTTTAAAATATGGAATGCTTCACGAATTTGCATGTCATCCTTGCTCAGGGGCCATGCTAATCTTCTCTGTATCGTTCCAATTTTAGTATATGTGCTGCTGAAGCGAGCACTGAGTGTAGTTTTGTTTTTAAATTTTATTGTTGTTGTATTACATCCATCCCCGTTTTGCTCCCCTCTGTCCCCCTCCCCACCCACCCATTCTGTATATGCATTTTTATGGCATGGCCAATGACACAAAATTTTCTCAGTAGTGACCTGTGAATGATGCCGTTTTTTGTGTTTTAAACTTTTCTTCTTTGGGTATATATACTTTTAATTACAAAAAAATGTCTTAAAAATTCCAGTTCTGCCTAGGCAATGTTTCTGTGAAATGAACTTTGCAGATTTTGAAAGGCTAACACAATAAATAATGAGGGGGAAAGTGCCAAAGGAGAACTTCACATTATATAAAGCCTGTTTCTCCTCCTGGCAGTTAAAAATGCCATTATCATAAAATAACTTAAGCAGGAGCTTATTGATGGCCCCACCTCAAGTATCCTCAGCTCGCATCCAGTGTCCAGCCCTGTTAGCTCCAGCATGTTGACCGAACTCTACTCCCAGATTTTGGGATTTTGTGGGTAAATGTCTCAGCCTCCTAATCTTTGGTGGAAGGTTTCTGAGGTGTATTCAACATGCTTCCTCAGAGGGTGTTAGTTATTTGATGCTTTGTAACAAATTACCTCAAATTTAGTGACTTAAAATAACATGTTTTACAGTTTCTATAGGCTAGGAATCAGGTCAGCTGGGTGGCTCAGACCCAGAATCTCTCACAAGGCTGCAATCTATGTGTGAGCCTTGTGAGAGGCCTTGGTCACCTGAGGTGTGACTGCCTGAACAATCCACTTTCAAATCACTCATGTGGCTGTTGGCAGGAGGCTTCACCTCACCAAATGGACCCCTTTTTAGGGCTCCTCACTCTGTGGCTTTCCCCAAAGAAAGTAGCCTAAAAGAGAGAGAGCCAGTGCCTCAAAGGAAATCACCATCTTTTTTTATGACCTAACCTTGAGTGATATACCATCACTTCTTCTGTTTTGGTCATAGACCAACCAGGTAGAGTGTGGGGAAACGCTACACACAGGTATGACTACAAGGAGGCAGGGATCACTGGGAGCCATCTGGGAGCCTGGCTACCATAGGTCCCCAGCAAGATTAGTCCCAGGAACCTATAATGAGAGATCAACTGATAATGTATTTCTGTATTGTCTTTTTCTTCTTTCCTGTGTCATTCTTCCCATTTTCTCTCTTTTTAAAAATTATATTTTATTGGTTACGCTATTACAGTTGCCCCAGTTTTTCACCCTTTGTCCCCTACCACCCTCACTCCCTCAGACAATTTCCACATGTCTGCAGGACATGCGTGTCAGTTATTTGGCTACTCCCTTTCTATCCTGTACTTTACATGCTGTAACTACCAACTTGTATTTCTTAATTCCTTCACCTTTTCACCCATTCCCTCAGAACCCCTTCCTGTCTGGCAACTATCAAAATGTTCTCTGTATCTATGATTCTGTTTCTGTGCTGCCTGTTTGTTTGGTTTGTTTCTTAGAGTCAGTTGTTGATAGATATGTATTTATTGCCATTTTATTGTTCATAGTTTTGATCTTCTTTTTCTGCCCTTTGAGTTAAATTATAGCTTTGCTGGGTAGAGTAATATTGGTTGTAGGACCTTGCTTTTCATCACTTTTAATGTTTCTTTCAATCCCTTCTAGCCTGCAAAGTTTCTCTTAAGAAATCAGCTAGCTCATGGAAACTTTATTGCTTTCCTCTTGCTGGTTTTAAGATTCTCTCTTTTTATTTTTAACCTTTGAAATTTTAATTATAATGTACCTTGGTGTGGGCCTCTTTGTGCCCATCTTGTTTGGGACTCTTTGTGCTTCCTGGAATTGTATGTCTATTGTTTTCACCAAATTAGGGAAGTTTTCTTTCGTTATTTTTTCAAATAGATTTCTAATTCATGTGCTCTCTCTTCTCCTTCTGGCATTCCTATAATGCAAATGTTGTATGCTCGAAGTTGCCCCAGAGACTCCTTACACTATCCTCACTTAAGAAAAATATTTTATTTATTATTTTTAGAGAGAGAGGGGAAGGGAGAGAGGCAGAGAGGGAGAGAGACATCAATGTATGGCTGCCTTTCACTTGCCTCCAGCTACAAACCTGGCTGGAGACCTGGCTTGCAACCTGGTTATGTGCCCTGGCTGGGAATCGAACCAGTGACCTTTCGGTTTGCAGGCTGGCGCCTTATCCACTGTGCCATCCGCCAGGGCTATCCTCATTTTTTTTTAATTCTTTTTTTTTTTTCTTGCTGTTCTGATTATTTTTTGATTCCTTACATTAAAAAATATTGATTTGATTTTCAACTTTTCCTACTCTTATGGCTGATTCCCTGTAAATGTTCTTTATTTCAATTAGTGTATCCTACATTTCTGATTGAGTCTTTTTTATGCTGCTGAGGTACTCATTAAGTTCCTAGAGCATCTATACAACCAGAGCTCTGCATCTGATAGATTACTTCTCTCCATTTTTTTTTCTGGAGTTTTGTTCTATTCTTTCATTTGGGCCATGTTTCTTTGTCTCCTCCTTTTGGCAGCCTCTCTATGTTTGTTTTTATGTATTAGGTAGAGCTAGTATGATTCCTATCTTGGTAGCATGGCTTCATGTAGTAGATATCCTACAGGGGTCTAGTGACGCAGCCCCCCTATCCCCAAGCTGGATACTTGAGGTGTGCCCTATATGTAGGCTGAGTACACCCTTCAGTTATGGTTGAGGCTTTATTTCTGTTGGCAGGTCAATGGGAGGGATTTACCCAGGCCAGTCATGTGCAAGGACTGGCTATGACCACTGACCACCAACCTCCGTCCTCCATGGAGTATCACCTGTGCTAGGGCCCACACCACAGAGCAGGACTTTCTTTAGCAGAGCTCCTATACTAGCCGAATCTGCCCCTTGAGTGTGTTGCTTAGGATGGTGGTGCTCTGATGTGGTCTGTAGGATTTCCCAGGAGGTACTGGCCAAGGTTAGCGCCACTGCCTGTGCTCTATCTGGGATCACTTGGCATGAACTATAAAGTGATCTGCAGATGGCTGCGACTTGTGACGAGCTTGGAGGTGCCCAAATGTGGCCAGGCTGTGAACCTAGGCTGGCTGTGGCTAGTGTCGGGCCTGGGGCCACTGAGCAAGAGGTATGAGGATTTGCTGAGGCCCAACTGCTGCTTATTTAAGAGGATTTAGGAAGGTCTGAAATATGAGCCAAGACAAGCCATTTGTATGGAAAAGCCACAGGGTGGGGCAAACAGTGTAAGCCAAGTTGATGGAATCTCCAATATGAGCCCTACTGCTCTGTGGCTCTGCAGGAAGAGGGTTCAGAAAAGGAATAATGGCCTCTGATTGCTTCTGTCTGGAAGAAAGCTGTCTGCCAGCTCTCAACCTGCTGTCAAACACTGCAGTTCCTCCTCATGTTCCACTCATGCCTTTTAAGCTACTGCCCTGGTGCTGGAGCTCAGAAGGAATGAGTCTGAGTAAGTTCGTGCATGGTTCCTTTAAGAGGAACTGCCTGGGATTCCAGAAGTTTCTTCCACTGACTCAATTCCTACTGGTTTCTACAGCTAGATGTTATGGGGACTTATCTTCCTGGCACTGGAACCCTAGGCTGAGGGGCTGGGAATCCTCATTCCTAAGATATCCCTCCCAATTTTTACCCACCGCAAGTGGATGTGGGACCTGCTCATTCCATTTCTCTACTGCTCCTACCAGTATGCATAGATGTGGTTTCTTCTTTAATTCACCTTGATTCCTGAGAGCTCTGAGTGATAGTTATTCTATAGTTGTAATTTTGATGTAGTTGAGAGGAGGTCAGGTGTGTTTACCTAGGCCACTATCTTGGAGAATCTCCATATTTCCTCACTTCTGCTTCCTGAGATCACCTTTCCTCTCCCCAGCCCCTAAACCTAAAGGCCTCACTCAAGTTCTCATTTCAGAGGGACCAAATTAAGATAAATCTTTGCTCATTATGAAAAATGTCACTCAGAGTCATCCTTGAACTTTGTTAGTTGAGAAAAAATGGTCTTACTTCAAATTTTTAACTATTTGGAAATAATTTAAAACATAAAGTTGCAATAATGGTATAATGGTATATATCTTTACCTAGATTTACCAATTTTTAATATTTGACATGTTATTTTCATCCTCAAAGACCTAAATTCTGGTTTATTAAAATATCCAGTGTCTATTTACATTAGCCAAGTGCTGGAAACAGCCTAAGTGCCCATCAGTGGATGATTGGATCAAAAAACTTTGGTACATTTACACAATGGAATTCTATATA